>CAJVPP010002322.1:0-15308 GCA_910592005.1 Funneliformis mosseae
ATAAGTTAATTTAAATTTGACTTGAAATTTGATTTGAACTTAACTCAACTCAAATAAATTCAAGTCAAAATTGAGTTGAGTTAAACTCAAGTTGAGTCAAATTGAGTCGAGTTTAAAATTTATATAACTTGAATCAAGTCGAGTTGTAACATTTTATAAAATAAATTTGACTCAACTCAACTTAAAAAAAATGAGTTGAATAGAGTTAATCTTTAAACTCGACTCGACTTGACTCATTCAGAACTTTAAGCTTATATTTCTCAAAAGGTTTCTTAAAAATGTCATAAAACGACTCAGGCATCTTTGTGAAAGATTCTAATTTAATATCAAAAACTCCAGAACATATTAGATGATCAAATCTAAGACTATCGACATCTATTTTCTCTAATTTCGTTCTAATTCTTTTCTATATAGTTTTTTTATAGCCGATACTTTTACTTTTGAGCTGATCAATATTATATATTAAAAGCTCTAAATTTGCGTTCGCATCATTAAATCATGTTTCAACATCAATCACTAAAGCTTTCATCCCTATGAGGAAGCATAAATCTTCAAATGCTATTGTTACCTAAATATAGTTAATTTAACTTAGGCTTAATGTTATTTTGATAAACTAGATAAATATATCTTGCGTAGGATCAGATTAGGTTTTCATTTTCATAAAAAATATCAAAATGCTAGCAGTAAATTAGCTAAAATGCACGCTCACTAGGACATATACAGAGGGTTTTCAAAAGTTTACGCACACTTTTTCGTATGAATTTTTTCAAAATTTTATTAAGCAATTAAGAAATAGTAATAATAAATAATGTTCCTAGACTATTAAAATATAAATTTTATTAAGGATTTAATATTTAGTCAGACCACTATTTGTATTAATTACCGCCTAAATTCGTTAAGGCATACTTTCGATTAAATTTTTGATTTTTTCAAAAGTAATTGATTTCCAAATCTTTCGTACTTGTTATTCAAGTGAGGAAAGGTTAATGGGCTTTACGTTTTAGCTTCAAAAGTTTTTTTTTAATTTCGTCTCATAAATTTTTGATTGAGTTAAGGTTGGGACTTTGAGCAGGCCATTCATCACAAATTATGAGTGCATAAAACAAATTGTGCGGAGTTTACGATTTTTGCGAGGTTTGCGATATTTATTATATTACAATAGTGATGATATATTTAGATAAAAATGGTAGTCTGATCAAATGATAAACAGCTTAGTACAAAATTTAATTTACTATTCTAGAAACAATATTTAATTATTTGTAAATCATTTGCTTAATAAAAATATGATTAAAATTTATACAAAAAAGTGTACGTAAACTTTTAGAGACCTCTGTATATAATTAGTTACTACTATGAGGAAGTGATAGCATCACGACAGATACAGTGCATTCACTAAAATATATATATATATGCCAGAAAATCTAAAAATACATGACATCATATTCACATATTTGCTATGATTATTGTTTTTTCTGCCTACCCATTTCACCAGTTTTTTTCCAGTGCTAAAGTTTTAAAGCTTCTTTCTTCGTTCAACATTTTTTAAAAGGACTTGTTTTAAAACTCTTTTCAGAACATTTTTAAAGTTTTCTACCTCCTTTTCGAGAACACCTGTTTATTTATCTTGCTTCACTTATACGAACAATACTGTGAAAATCCTAACAATATTGAAAAGATCTTTCGTTAAAAGGAATTCTTTCATGTTTTAATAGAGTAAAGGTTAAATTTTAGTGAAAGCTCTGCTAAGTGAAGTAAAAAAAATAACGTAAAAGTATAATAATTTTACTATATTATTCTTTTAAATGACTCTATTTACTTCCCTCTAGGCTTGTATTTATGTTGGAAAAGGACAGGAGAATATGCAAAGCACTTTACGCCAATTTTTTTTTTGAGAATAAAGATATGTGAAATGTGCATTAAAGATCTCAATAGTATATATTTTAATGAGGATTGAAAACATGCTAATTTATGTCACATATTGTTCTTCTACTATGGCTAGACAGTATATTATTTTATGAATACTATAATATTCAGGATTCTGTAGCCATTTTAACATGTCAAGTCAATATGTATCTCTAATAACTATATAGCCTTGCTGATATAATAATTTCTTAACAAGTATGAATGTTGCAAAAAAAAATCGTTGCCATAATTGGACTCTTTTTTCATACATCTAATTATTTCTTACTGGATAACAACGTCCCTCATCCTCATAACAAATATACTCTAGTTATTCTGATTTATTTTTTATACCTAAAAATTTCATATCATCAGGAGTACCATCATTTCTCACTATCTCTCAAACTCATTTTGCCAAAGATTCAGGTCTTTTCTTATAATTTCTATAAGAGTCATGATATTTATTACGTAATATTTTAGGGGATGGGAGGTTGAAGACTGGTCTTATTAAAATCTTACGTTGCATATGTATTAAATGTCACGTGACAAATTTTTTTAGCAAATTAAATTATAATTATAAATGTATTATTAAATATTTAAATTTCGAAACTAGATCATGTAATATAAAAAAAAATTACAAAACTTTTTTATAACAATATTGAGGTCGATCATGTAATACAAAAAAAAATGTCACAAAACAACTTTTATAACAATATTGAGGTCGATCATGTAATACAAAAAAAAATGTCACAAAACAACTTTTATAATAATATTGAAATCGATCATGTAATACGAAAAAAAAAAACCAAATTTTTCACGTAAAAACAAGACACCAACTTTATTTGAATACTAAAAGAATCTACTTAATAAATTTCTATTTTGTCACTCTCCATCAGACAAATAACTTCTTAATGGAATTTCAACATATGGAATAAGACGTTTTGATAGCTGTGGCTGCAAAAGAGAAAAATCATCGAACGCCCTCGATTTTCACGTAGTCTATTTATTAAAATGTTCTTTTGACTGTCTTCGAGCTGTAAGATGTACTATTTTTTTGTGTTTTGTTAAAAGGTAATAGTAGGAAAATACTTGTTACAAATAGAGCAACAAAGACGGAAATGCTTTTCTTTAAAGGTTGGATAATGAGCATCGTAACTTGGGATTTTTAAAAGATCACAATACTGAAGTAAGTGTATAGAATTTGTGAAGTGTCCGTCTTTAGCTTGAGTAATAGGTGGTAAAAAACCATTATAGATTTCAAGAAATTCCATAGCAACTTCAGCTCTAGGTGGTCCACAACAACTTGTATCTTTGCATCTTTTAATATCAATTGAATACGCGCACAAATTACAGTGTTTTTCGATTCAAGACCATAGAACAAAGCACTCAGAAAAGGTAATTTCGTCTGCTTCATCTTTATCTTTATTTTGTGCATTTTTTTGTCTCTGTTTTTTTTGTCTTTCTAATTCTTCATCTTTCTCCTTTTTTGTACTCTTAAACTGCAAATCCTCAAAAGGATTCTCAATTGTGTTAATGTATTAAGCATCAACACGTTTTTCAAAAATTAAATCATGACTTCAAATATCACAAAGAGCCTTTCCAGCATATTGAAAATTTTGAGCAGCCAATTCAGGATCTGTAACATTGCCTTGTGAATTTAAATGTTTACCAAAATGATCAATTGGCAACGTAATTCTGACAAGTTTTCCAGATAATGTTGCCATACTTCTTTCAACAGGATTATATTTAAATTGTTCTAGAGCATGGGTTCGTATGCTTAGGTAATCTAAATCAAACTTTTTAAAAAGCTGACAATATACCTTTATGTTTTTTAAATGTCTAGGATTTTTGTCTGGTCCTCCATCTACTAGTAGCATCTAAATAAGCCGAATTTGTCCATTACTAGTTTTTAGCATATCGTCATATTTGAAATCTAAAGTGAGGCTTTCCAGATTTTGCATATGTGTAAGTAAGGATGTACCAATGGACCATTGGGGACGTACAAAAATTGCAAGTTGTCCTGTTCAAAGTTCATCTTTTGATTCTTCTAGTTTCATAATTAAATATACTGAAGGAATCAATTTTTGCCCGCTTCCTATAGGAAAATCATGATCAGCTATAGATACAGGCTCATTTATTGACTGTAAGATGCGAAATGTTTGACCTACTGCAGATACTCCAAGACCTATTTTCGCTTTATCATCTTGGGAAATAATAGTAGATATATCAGCAAACATTGAAGCAAATTGCTTTGCATATTTAACAGATGCAAGACAATAATGTCTATCAATATGTTCTTGAGAATCTGTACGTGAAACTCCAGCTACAGCAACCCATGCTGGATGATGATGAGCTTTTGCAGCAATTGAGTTAGTTTATTTAGGTAAGAGATAATTGTTTAGTGTTATTCACGCTATATATACATTGTAATTTTCTTCAAGATTTTTACGCAAATATTCAATGATCCTCACTTTAACAGCTTCTTTTCTTCTTTTCGAATCAGCTAATCCAAATTCAATTGAATCATGAATCTGATCGTGTAAATCTGGATGTTCAAAAAGTAGTGATGGGTGTCCAGGATGATCATATCGAACTACTTCTTGATTTTTAGTAAGCATTTTAAGTTTTTTTGCTTTGCAATTCTGTGCGTATCTTGCATTTCATTTTAATTTGCTAATTTTATCCTTATTTATGCTAATTTCAGATTCAGCTTCTGCAATTTTTGAATGTATATCATTTTTAAGCTGAAAATCTGTTGTGATATTGTAAATTTGATTTAATTCAGCAAGTTTATTTTCGGCTATTTTAATTTTGTCTGCTATCTTTTTTTGAGCCGATGTATTCCTAGGAACTTCCAGCACAGGTTCAATTGGATTAATAATAGGCGGAGGAGTTAGTTCTACTCTAGGATTAGAGTAATTTGCTCTTATTGTTGGTATAAAGTATGGGTTAATTGGAGTAGTCATATATTTTTTAATTATATTGTCAATTTCAGCAGTACTTTTATTTTTAATATTTCTCCATTCTTTTGCTGCATCTTTAAAATAATAGCATGATTTGGAGTACTATTTTCTGTTTTTAACATAGTACTATACACATAAGTATTGGTAAATTCTTGATATTTATTATTTGGTGAATTAAAAATTAATTTTTTATTGAATTTAGGGCTGTAAAAGTAGGTTTGACAGCTCATTTTTAAAAACTTTAAAATTTGAGAGTTAAGATGCATTTATAGTAGCAATAATTCGTGAAACTTTTTTATTAAAACACGAAATTATTAAAATTCTCTTTATAGACATATTAAACATTAATGATTTATATTAAAGCAGCAATTAAGACATAAAAATTCGTTAATAATTTATATTAAAACAGCAATCAAGACATGAAAATTCTTTAATTTTATATTAAAATAGCAAACTCTTTGCAGTTAAATATATTAAAAGGGTATATATTTGTATAAAAATAAAAGTACAGCATTAATATAAAAATAGAAAGTATTTACGTAATTTATCACCCCTTAATAAAAAATGTAACATAAATAGTGCAGTAAAATTTATTAATATCACGTGATAGAATAATTATCTTACGTGAGGGTGTAAGGGTTGGGCTTTATAGTAAAGTGATATTACGTAATAAATGTTACAGCCCTAAGCTTACTGGATAAGTGTTACATAGAAATTTTCAAAACTATAATTATAATAGTATTTAGGAATCAAGAACCCCCAAGATTGCTTCATTAATCTTCCTAAATAATACTTCATTATAAATTAGAAGATCTAATCTAGAATAAGCAAATCAGGTTTTTTATCCTGCAGGTGATACATTTCACAATTATACTAGACGATCATACATATAAATTATATAGCATAAAAAAATGGAATATAGTTGAAATATTATATAGTTAAAAATAATAATTTATATTGCTCAGAATTGGTCAGTCAAAATAGTTAAACAATCATGATTTCTACTCTATCTTTCAATCTTATTGTGATACCTTTTGGCTAATTAAAATGTTTTGTGAATGATAATAAGTTATTTTATTTTGCATACAGAAATGAGATAAATAATATGTTTGGAGTTGACGAGTGTAACTCAAAAGCTTGTTGCTTAACCTGTCCAAGATTACTTAAAGGATCGAAACATTCTTGATCCTAATGTTTCTGCATCATGTCCTTAGCTTCAATTAATTTAATGAATCTATACCATCCATGGTGATATGATTTGGTTGGCTTTATTTCATTAACTCAAAATAGTTTTCAGCAACGAAAGCAGATTGCCATATTGTTTTTATGGATTTTAGGATAATAATAAAAATGATATGATTCGTCAAATTTGCCTTCACCAAATCCTGCAAACAAGCAGAAACTATAGTATATGCTATTTTTATTTCGTAATAATAAATATTAGAGAGTACTTTTAACTCATAATCCTCACTGTACTGAAGACTCTCCCTTTCTCATTATCGATAATCTATCATAGATTTTTTCATTAGCAAAAAATTTTTTGACATCTATATCACTACAGTAATTTTTGAGATATATTCTATAATATTTCATATTATATCCAGAATGATTACTGACAGGCTTAGGTAACTGCCATTGTTTTTATCAATAATCATATTAATGTTAATAATACTTGCCAAGATAACAACTCATATTTAGCAAATTATATTAATTTTATTGATTTACAAATTCTTGAGTAACATATACTATAGAATATTATCATTCAAATTTATATGGATTTTATAACTAATTGTTTTGATTCAGTTAAATTAGATCTAAGACAATATACACAATATGATCATCATTGTATTATAATATACCTAGCTCCTTTTTAGCACTTCGTTAGTCCCTGGTACTCTTCCGTTATTTTCAGTTTGTAGATCTCTCGTGATTAATAGGAAGATTATCCAGAGATGCTTTGCATGATGTATTTATATAAGATGATTAGCTAATCAATAGTTTTAAATATATACGTTAAAAAAACACTAGGTCTGATATATGTAGGGCAGTTTAGCTGAAATATAGTTCAAGTCTAATTTAACCATTACATGTTAATCAAACTACGTAAAATTATAATAATCATATTTTGTGCGATGTGTTAAGAAAAACAGTATATGTTAAGCTGAAAATTCATAACATTAGATGATCCAATATAGGCTGTATAATTTCACCTGAAAAAACAATCCTTTGAAATGTATTAAAAAAATAAAAGATCGCGTAATACTTGTAACTAAAAGTTCGTATAATATTAAAATGTGACAGACACCTGAAAACAAGATTCTTTTATAGTTTTAAATATATTTTTATTAAAATTATTTTGTAAAATTTATCACAATAAAGATTTTTTTTTATATATTTTGATATAATAAAAATAAGATTTTTCGAGTTTGGCAAGTTATGATTTTGTCAGAGCTGGAAATAAATATTTGCGTAAAAATATAATCACCATCGTAAAGATTATATATATTATAGCATTCCCTGAAAAAATGCCTTGAAGCATCTCTATTGTTATGATACCTCAGGTTAGCATCTTATAGATTATAATTATGATGCTGAAGAATACGATCAAAAACTATTAGAGTTTGAAAGCATTTTGCAGAGATAGATGAGAAATTAGTTCAAGTGATTTTATTAGAGTTTTTAAGAGTATGCACAGAATTTTGTTTCAATTGTAAATGGGCAAAAGCTATTTGGCTTGATTTTTTTTTACTAGAAATTGTTTTTCTCTAATATATACTGTTTTTATAATTAATAAGACCCTTTCGCAGTTAAGAGCTACAATTGTCACAAACTATGAAAGTTCCTAGATCTTTGCTAACGATCTTATAGTCTAATGCTAACTGATCCTGAGTTGTAAATTAACCTGTATTAGAATGCACTATTAGCGGGTGATCAGTCAAAGGTATTTTGCCAAAAATTTAGCATATATATATATTTACTGGATAAATAACACATAGATGGTTTATAAAATTTTTTATTTGCAATACATTAGATCTTAGATCAGAAATATAGCCTAAATATATGATTACATTTTTCACGATATATGAAATAAATTACAAATGAATGGGGCTTTTTCTGAATGTATTAATATAAAAGATTTCAATTACTATGCTAGATGATCGTTACAAAAAAAAAATATTAATGATGAGTATCTGACTTCAGATAATCACTTAGCTCTATATAATCAAACACGCTTACAATCTCGTCTTGTTTTATATTTTGACAGTGATAAGCCAGTTGCCCTATCATATATGTGATCATACTTGGCTGGATTATATAATAGCAAATTTCAGCAGTTTAGAAAAAAAATACCTCATTACATATTTCAGTTGATAATAAAGACCTTTGTCATCCAAAAAGACTAATAAGAGTATTTCTTCTAGCAAGTTCCAGTTGTTATAATTTTACGATCATGAGTAGGGTGTTTAGAAAGTATAAAACCCTATATTTTTACTCTTCTTCATAAATTGCATCTCAAAAAATAATACTAATAGAATTAGAAAGATCTAATAACACTCTTCTGCATATTCCATTAACTATTGAAAAAGATATATTTGGAGATTCAAGCTAAACCTTCGACTAAAGTAAACGTATACTTAACGGAAGTATCTCTTATTACTGAAATCAACTCATTATACCAACAATTTCTCAAGGGGAACCCAAAATATGTTCTTTGTGTAATAAAGCTGATCTATTATTTGAACCTAATAGAGCTATCTTGAAAGCAGTCGTGAAATTGTCCTGTCTTCATAGCTTTCATCTTAGATATATTATTATTTTTTTAAAAAAGGATACAACCTGTTCTCGTTATCAAAAATCTATTTATCTTAGAGATGATAATACACAGTTACTTTTACAAGAAGAAGAATATATGATTGAAAAACTTTTAAAGACTTAGCTAAGAAATCATAAGACTTTAGTTTATTATCTGAGAATTTGGTTGAAGAAACAGAGAATCCTACTTCAGAAATGATATTTGTCAGATTATATAACAAAATAGTTCAGGCTAAAAAAATTCTTAAAGAAAAAACACATGAAGTATTCTGTACAGAATATAAAGTTCTCAATTCTTTATATCTTCTCAGAGAAGCATTGGTGAAAAAACTAGCTGAATTTAGAATTAACCACCCTCTTTAAACTGTGTAAATCTTGCTTAATACAGAAATTAAGCGTCAATTTTCCTTCAACATATCTTGTAATATCTTTAACAAAAAAAAACATTCAGCTATAAATAATTACAAGATATTCGGTGTGAAAGGTTTAGGAAGAGATGATATCAAGCGAATTAGAAAATTCAGCTTATTGGCTTTTGGAAAATTTAATGAAAAAGAAATGGAGGTGATTCAAAAAAGAATTAGAACTACTTTTTCTTGATCAGATGGGCTTGAAAATCATTTAGATGATTTAGATCTAAATGAGGAACTAATGCTAACTGATTCTGATTGAATAACATCATTGGCTGACGCTATGCATATTTAAATATATATAGATTCTAATAAATGATCCTGCCTCTAATTTTTTTTTTAATGTAATAGAAAACATTAGCCCAAATATATTTACATAGATTCTAATAAATAACCCGCCTTTTTGAGACCTCAAATTTATTTTTATTTTTTTCTAAAAATCGATATAATTTGTATCATGTGATCAGAAAATAATTGGCTACTAATTATCTAGACATATGATTTTGCCAATATCATTATAATTTCAGTTGTAAAGGGTCACTTGACACTGATCTCAGAGGGAGCGGTATCATATGATATTTAAAACAATATATGTGTAGTTACTGCAGAGAAATATAATAATAACATATTATTGAGTACTGCACATGATATATACCAGAATAATTTTTTATTGATCGAACGGCATTTCATAAGATCTTATCTCCATTAATACAAAATAGTATATATTAACTATATTATAAAAATAGCACATATGGATCTAAAAATAGGAGCACTGCGAAAATATATAAATTTTCGAGAATATCTCTGGCAAGATTTTTTTTATTCACTGTAGATGTTAGGGAGCAGTACTCATGGAATTTACCAGACGTCTTCCAGACATATTTGATCGAGAAAAAAAATAGATTATTTGATCATTCTCTAGGTCTAATGCATTTAGGATGAAAGAACATAATACACTCTTGGATACGTTAGCCGATCCTGTGAAAGGTTGGGATCTTGATAATTATTTAATGGATAATTCCTGGCAGATTATGCCTGTGATGCAATTACTTATACCTGTAGATATAGGAGATTGAAACTTTTGGATGCTAAACAAACAAACTCCTTAATTTAGATGATCTCACTTGTAAAGTAAAGTCAGAGACTCATGGTTATGCCATAAAAAAGTCAATGATCGTGATGATCTGGAAAATGTTAGGTCATTGTAATATATGAAATTTGATAAAATTACTAATCCCCTTTATGGCTCTTTTTAACTCATTGCTGGTTTTTTTTATCAAGAAACAGGTCATAAGAAATAACCAGTTTGTGTATAGCTCAAATAAAAATAAGTGACAAAAAACATATTATGTGTATTAAATCTGCAAATCAGAGATCAGCGTAAGAGTTAGTACAACATAAATAGTAGTTATTTTCTGCTTTACTTTTATTGAAATTGTTTCTATATTAAATATGCTTCTGCGATAAGAACTAGCGTAAACAAATCTCAAAAAGGCAATTAGGAAGATTAGCCTATTAATCTCTATTAATGCGTATATCAAGGAACTTATATCTTAGAAAGTCAAAATCTCCGCAATCTCCAAGATTGTTGTGTACTTACCATTGAGTTGTGTAATCTATTTATATAAAAAGCCACTAATCCACCTAAAAATAAAAGAAAAAATTTTTTATTCTCTTCCCTTGCATTATTTTGTTTCATTAAATGTATCGCATAAACAAGAATTTTTTTACGCCTTATACTGATATAAAAAATGTCTTTGCTTTCCACACCTGTTTTTACATCCTTCACTTTGACTGAAGAAAGGTCAACTCGTACGATGGTGAACGTTGTGAAGGATCTAGATACAGAGAAGCTTATTGACTATTTACAGAAGCGAGATCTAAAACTTATTGAAGCAGACTTCAAAATATTTTACAATGAAAAATTTCTGGCCATGACTTTCTCAAGACTACGAAAGAAAAGTTTCGCAGTTATAGTTTAAAAGGTGAACTGGCAGTTAGACTTGCGAAGTTTCTTATCATACAAAACGCTAAAAGAATTAAAAGATGTACTTCGCAAATATAAAGTTAACGGTGAAGATATAACAAGCATCAAGTAATTCAATCCAGGTATGTGGTATTTTTTTCTTGGCATTATTTGGGTGAATCAAGTTCGTTAAAATTTCTTGGCAAAGTGATTGAAGATGGGCTAACATTTTTTCGTAATAGTTTCTGAGAAAATAAATGATAACGATAAAGCCCTTGAATAGTGCATGAACAAAATAATACTATGTTTAACAAATGTAAAATCAATAATAGAGGCTAATGAAGCAATGCATTGCGAATTTATTTCATCTGTATTATACGCTTCAATATCAATTGCGAGAAGAATGACTAATAAAGAAATCCATATAGAATTACAAAGGGATATTTCAGGTAAAAAAGCATCTGGAAGAGTTGATTACGCTATAACTGGGATGAAGGATCTTTTGTGTATCACTGAGGGAAAATCACAAATGTTAAGATTGGTTACCTTCAAAATATAAAACAACTCGAGAGTTCTTTCTACATGAACAAGAAGAAGCGAATTGCGGACGAAGCATTTAAGGCTGAGGATTACGACTATCTATATGGGATTGTGTCAACTGGTATGAGAAAAATTTTCTATTATGAAGCAGATTCATAAGGCAACTCTTATCATGATCTTCGTTCTGGCTTTGCTAATTATTTGATTTATTTTTAGGCGCGGATTGGCATTTTATCATGTTCACTTCTGAAGGAATTTTTTGCATTAGTAATAGCGAATATCAAATAAATCTTACGAAAAAAGCGCTCAAAGGAAATCAGGAAAGTCTGAGGGAAGATATAAAACAGGTAATCAGTATAGTTATAGGGTTATTGAAAGATAGGGTGTTAGCGTGTGATGAACCTGAAAATAAGAAGCGATGCGTATAAGAAAAAATTACTAAAAAATAGTGAGTAGATAGCATCCGTTTCACATGTATTTTTTTATATTGTATCAATAAAACAATCAGGTCTAAATGGTCTTTTTACGATAATTAATTTTTGTATAATGATAATTTTTTAAATTCACTTTTGAACTTATCTATATTTTATTTAAAAAATGGCAAACACTCAGTCTAAGATTGATTCTTTGAAAGTACTAAATTCGAAGCTCTTAGTCAAGATTACTAATCTTAGAAAGGAGAACGCTGAAATTCCTGAACTTAGAAAGAAATATGCTGAGATCGAGGCTGAAAATTTGAAGTTAAGACAGGTTATAGAAGAGAGCATTGAGCTTAAAATCAGATTTGAAGAGTTGGAGAGAAAAAATAAAACGGATACTGCTAAGCTCACTGCTGAGAATACTGAGCTTAAAGATAGAATCATGAAATTGAAACAGAGGCAAACTCAGGTCATTACTAATGAACTGAGAGCATCTTCTACAAAAGATATTCCGCAACCTATCAGTGGGAATGCTAGTTTACACTATGCTATCGCATCTGAAGAAACTATTATTCCTGACCACTCACCTGAAATAGAATATATCCAGACAAAATCTGAAGAATCAGAGATTCAATGCTCTCTTTACTGGAAGATGATAAATCTAAACAAATGCCAGAAGACGTATCTGATATATCTGATATCACTTTAAATTCTGGCGTATGTCAGAAGTCGAAGACCTGTAAATTATTGGAAGACAAGATAATGGATGAAACCTTGGATGAGACACATAAGTAAAGAGTTGGTGATTCGATCAGGCAAAGAAAGCATGAGGAGAAGCTTCAGTATGGATAACCTAACCAGGAGGCACTCTCAATTTTCCAGAATACTGCATCTACTTCCTATGAGCAGAAAAACGAACAGGGCTTGATTCGAGAAATGATTTCATTTAAGGAAGAAAAGTATATGACTGAAATTTTAGCGAACTTGGTTCGCCCAAATAATGAGACTTCAATAACTCCATCTATTCTAGCCATGTCCCACTTATCACCAGATAATGAAGATATTATTAGTCTATATAAAAATATATATAATGCAAAAATAAGTGCAATCAAAGCCAATAGAGAAGAAACATTACGTTAGTGTTTCTATGCTAGAGAATTCAAAAGTATGTATAGAGATTTTATGATCAGTAATAAAGTTGGGGAAAAGAAGGTGAAAGGTCAGGTATATAACTTTATTGTCAAACAGCTACCAGATACCAAACGCAAAACTTTATGTAAGTAGATACAGAAAGCTTTAAGGATTGACAATTTATTCGAAAGAATAGGAATAGACAAGATTCAATACATCAAAACATATAGTGCAGATACAATTTCAAAATTTACTAATACTCAAATTCAAACGATTATAGATCACTTCGCCAAGAAGCCTGATATAGAATTCACTGATAATTCTTCTGATGTTGATGAAATAAGTGAAGGTTTATATTATAAAAATGCTATTATATTTAAATCTTTACCAGAGGTTGAGATATGTGAGGAGACGCTTGAAGAGCACTTATAGGATCTGAAAAATCTTTACTGGATGTAAATAATGATCAAGATTCTGGCTATAAATGTAATTTTAAAGATGTCTACGATAACAACGAAGATGATTCACAGAGTGAGGATGTTGCTAATGCATTTAGGGTGATAATGAGTTCTATGGTTTTTCTGATGATGATGATAAAGGATATTATTATGATTTAAATACCAGTAAAACTTATACAAAATCAGATCGTCGTTATTCAATCAGTGCATATTAATAGAATAAAATCTCATTTAGAAAATAGCTGAAAAGCTAGCACATCCATGTTAAAGATGATCTGCATCCGAGATTTTTATATTAGCCTTGCTAGCTTCGCTATTTATTTTCAGCACATGTCTTCATGTAACCTAATCTTTACCTCAGAAATACATTTTAATGTTAAATATTTTTTTGTTGATGATGAACTTCACTAAGAATAAACATTTTGAACATAGTGCTCATAAAAATACCAACCTTATTTTTAAACTTCGTGAGTCAATGTGATTATCAGTAAAGTAATTCATGATTTATCAGCATTATATAATCTCTTGCTAATTAAACTGAATTAATATTCATTCTTTGTCTGCTAAATGATTTGTATAATTGTCAGAGAATACATTTCTAATTCTAGAAATAAACTATAGACACTATTAATAATCAAAGAAATGATAATACCTTAAATATATGATTACGTTTTCTATCAAGTTAAAAAAATCATTCTCGCATCTTCTCCACTTTACGTGAAATAAATAATGATCCAATGTCCCTTTGATGATCTTTATGTACAGGATAGCATTAAATTTTTTTATTGTAAATAATGGTTAGTAATCAATGTAAAAATAAATTATCTGTAAAAATTATCCCAAGAGTAAAAAAATAACTTATGCTAAGACTCGCATTAAATAGCCTAGGATCCTGATCAGGTTTATAAATTTTAACCATGTAATGTATTATTATCTGATTTGACTGATAAAGGCTGTGATTACTAAGAAATAACTTGGATATTTATTGATTCGTAGCTTCATTGCCAGAAATCGGCTGAAACGAAACTATGGCTTCTCCTAAGTATCCAAAGACACAAGGGAAGTTCTCACCGCTAAAGACCGGCTGATATGAGAAACTTCAGCGAAATCAATAAATCAACTGTCACTGTCAGAGACTGGCCGACGTGAACAGTTGTTAATCACAAGTAACTCATAACTTTATTGCCAAAGACTGGCTGATATAAAGCTATAGCTTCTCTTAAGTATCCAAAGACACAAGGGAAGTTCTCATCGCCAGAGATCAGCTGACATAAGAAACTTCAGCATAGTTACATTACCCAAAAGTACAAACAATGAGGCAAATCGTTTTTTACCCTAACACCATTACTGATCATGTGATATAGAATTGCGACTTAATAAATTTGATTGATCATATTATAGGCGTTTTTGATAAAAATAAAAAAAATGACTGCAACGCAGAGACAATGATTTTTTATGGTAATATAAAGTAAATTTTGTGTGCGATGTAAATCAATTTTGTGTTGTATTGTGATCTAATTTTTATTGATTTTGTGTGATTTTGTAACATTTTTTATAATATTTTGTGATATTATGTGAAAATTTTTTATTACAATTTTATTTACAATTAATAAAAAAAAATTAAATTTAATTATCCCGATTAAAATACAACATATTTAGTTGTTTAAGTGATTCTTTTGATAAGTTTTGACGATCATTATTTAGGAGAG
>CAJVPP010002323.1:0-15302 GCA_910592005.1 Funneliformis mosseae
TTTTTTTTTTTTTTTTTTTTTATTTTTTTTTTTTTTTTTTTTTTTTTTTTTTTTTTTTTTTTTTTTTTTTTTTTTTTATATATATACACACAAATGTATCTGCGAACCTCAGCTATGTTCGTCGTAATCGTAGCGATTATTTATTAAAAGAGTTTAAAGAAGAATTTAAAGACTTTAAATATTCAATTTATAACAAACTTAACGACTTAGATTCGAAAATTAGAGAAGTGGATTCGAAAGTTGTACACGTGGATTCGAAAGTTAAAAGAAGTGGAATATAAAATGGAATATAAAATGAAACACTACGTCGTTGCAACTTTAATCTCAACAACTACATTCGGCTTGGGTATAAACTTGACCTTAAAACAATCAAAAAACAAGCTTCAAGAGTCTACTCAGGTGTCGAACATAACCGCTTAGCATTCGCCTCAAAAGATCATCGCGCTAACATGATGACTTATCTAGTGAAATAGTAACTTCAATGCTTGGTAATCAAAAAGAAAATTATTTAGAATTGCTTTTAAAAATTTGGACTTATGAAAAATGTCAATTAATCAATTAATGTATAATTTTAATAAACAAAAAAAAATCTTGCTATATATAAATTTAACATTTGATCAATAATATATTTTATGTAAGGATTGACTTATTTGTCCGCTTTAATGTCTTATTTTATATAATTCCTAATAGATGCTCCAGAATAAATTTATATTTAAAATTCTCATTACAAATGAAGACCGATACGTATAATGACTATATTTCGCTTAGACTTATTAGCATCATGGAAAGCGAGTAATAAATTCTTGGATTATTATTTTTTTTTCCTAATGGTCCTCCTCAAGGAACTGAATTTGCCCAATAAATTGTCTTGCTATATAATAGTTAAAAGTTGAAGTGATTGAATACATCTCTGCATCAGCAAACCTTCGTGCCAAAAATTTGTAAAATGAACCACATGGTATTCATTACTACTCATGCAAAGACTTAATGAACTATTAGAAACTGGACAAAAGAACCCTCAAATATTTAAGTTTCTTAGGTGTACATTCTCTGAAGTTGAATATAAAAAATTATACTATACTATTAATAAAATCATAAAAGAAGAGGGGTGATGGGATGATAAATATTTGGAATTTAAAATTTACAGGAAATTACCAGTATTCGTTAAATAGTTATGCGTTAATCATTGTTGTGCGGCGAAAATAACTATTTGTTGCTCGCTCAAATAATTTAGTATGTAAAATGGGAGCCGTAATTATAATATTTATGATACTAACAATTATTGGTATTATTCTATGATGATTGCGGAGGTGTATAAACCGGTAAATGATAATGGATAAAATTGGAAAAACCCATTAATGGATTTTAATTTTAGTTGATCTTCGATAATAATCCTTGTCATACTTGAATTTGACTTCAAAATACGTTTTTAGTGTATTTGAAAGATCAAATTTGTTGATAAAAAAAAGACATTTGCTTGGTTTTCTCTCCTCTATTTGTCGTTTCTGGAGAAAGATTTGGTTACGATCCTTCCTTCGTAACTGATGAATTTCTACACTATTGTGTCTCACTTTCTACCTTTATGCATTCTACCTGTGTTGGCCAACTGGACCAAATTGGACTAACTGGACTTATAAAACTGGACCATTGGACTTATAATTTCCAGTAACTGGACTTATGGTCCTAGTCCAGTCAAAAATAACTGGACTTATAAAGGTGACCAACACTGATTCAAGGGGCGAACCATTTTGCCCGTTGACGTAGGAGAATGGGAGTTTTCCGCAAAAGCTACAGCAACAAAAACGATTGGTGATCGATGTCGTTCAGCTCGAATAAACCAATCTATATTAAATAGTTTATTTAGAATACAATCTCGATGAAAATCAGGCCAAGAATATCCGAGTTCCTTTCTTACAGTTTGCTGGCACAAGCGGACAATTATTGATTGAAGACCTGGTGGAAGGTTTTTATATCGTTTTTCCCGGGCCTAAATTTGAGTTGCCAACGAAACTTAAGAGTATTGGAAAGCTGAAGACATGTGTCAGTGTTATTAAATCAGTCATGGTGAGCTTATGAATTCTATTTGTCATCAAAAAAATTTTTTCCGGGACATAATGTCTCGGAAAATTCAGTCACATGATTTTGATCGTTACCAATGGTAACGGTTTTCGAAGTTACATGAACCCGATCATTAACATAATCTATAATAATATTTTGAATTTTGCATCACAACCTATTATAATATATTGTGCAGGATATGTATGTGAAAATATGCAAGACCATAGAAAATATAGAAACATCACATAATGATTTCGACGATATTTTCGATGATGATGCAGTCAAGCCTATCACTCTTAGTAAATACAATCATATTTGTAAACCGTGGTGGACTCCGAAAAAAAGTTATCATCCGTAATATATAATCGAGATTCAATAATATTTAGCTTAGATTCGGAAAATTCAGCTTAACAAAATTGATTGTGCCAGTGACGGAGGAGGTGGCTTCCTTTGCCCTACTTAGGGTGCATTTCACTATCCGCTTTGCTATTCTCAGAATTCTTCTTCCGTCCAGTAAACTTTGTTTTTATCTTTTGAAACTTAGAATATTTTAATGCTTTTAGATCTAGATATTTAGATCGATCCTTTGCTGTTGTTTTTTTTTCTTTCTTTTTCTATACTTTTTGCTTGTGCCACGTCAGAATACCTACTTTTTTCTAATATGAAACTTAATAAATTATTTGGCTTTATCTTTTTAATGTGAGTTTTCAAAGAGTAAATTATTAGTTGCATGAACTAAGTGATTGGCGTTCCAAAATCTGGATTAACCGACAAATCTGCCTTCTCAACCTATTTAAAGTAAGTTATTATATTATTTACTGTTTTCTGGAACTAAGGAAGAAACCGATTATGTAATTTTCGAAATCTTAAAGCAGAAAGTTCGATAATATACTGTGCCATGTGATTAGTCCATTTTTCTGCGCAATTTTGACACCGTGTCCGGGCCCTGCCATGTGTTTTACAAGTGATATTAATATTTATTAATTACATTTTTGCTTCATAATCTGAATCCTACATTATGTATATTATAAGTTGATAAAGAATCACAAAAATAAGCTATAAATTATTTATAACTATGGTCCGGTGCAAAAAGATGTATACCTCGCCAAAAAAGGAAATGATCTATGCTAAAAAATCTTATGTGCAACCAAACATTATGGCCTAAAATTTATGATTAGTAGATTATGATCAAAAGATATTAACTGATAAAAATTTTTTTATTATATCATGTCCTCTTCTTCTTTAAAACGAAATGCTGCACTGTTAACAAACAATGAAAAATCGATGATAATTAACCTTTATAATTATTTCTCTGAGGTTAGTTCTGTAGAAAGAGACTATCAGAAGCTTACATTACGCAAGCGAGTTGCTGAGGTATTAGGCATTTCTGAGTGTACAGTTGGGAAGGTGATGTTAAATTGGAAAAAATGTAATGACGGTACTTTTACGCTACATAAAACTCTTGGAAGACCGAAATCTCAATCCAATGAGAATGTTTCAGAACTTTTACGTGTGAAAATTTTAAATGCTAACAAAATGGTCAAGCAAATTTCTACACCTATTTTATGTTAATATTTTTCTAAACAAGAATATACATTTTCTAAATGGCAGCTTCTTCAGCTATTACATCGTTTGGGATATTATTATAGTTAAGGTGAACGAAGAAATATTCTTCATGAATCTCCAAATAATGTTACATTTTGTTGTTATTATCTTTGATTTCATTTTGCTAATTTGGAAAACAATAATGATGTTTTACGTCATCCAGAAGTTTTTCTTGATGAGTCATATTGCTATTTATATCATATTTCTCGTAATATATAGGTTCCTCATCAAGGTGTTGTTTTAACACCTAGACATAGTCTATTGGTAGTAATTTTTGAAGCAATTATTGTATTCTGAAACAGACCTTCTAATAAACTATATGGTGAACTTGTTCCAAACTCTGTTCATATTTAGAATCCAACAATTAAACCTTCAGGAAGTCGAAGACGAAAAAGAAATAATGCTGAAGAATGGGAGGATATTCCTGAGTCGTCAAAGGTGCTAACATTGTTTCTGATCAAGTAGATTATCATGGAAACTTTAATATAGAAATTTTTGAAAACCTTTTTTTGATACTTTGTAAAACACTTCATAAAAAGTATGGGCCAGTAAACATTTACATAGATGAAGCAAGATATCATAAATGACGAGCTAAAAGCGTTCTAACTTCAAGCACAAAAAAAAAGAAATAGCCAACTTGTTAACCGCTCATAATATTGCTTTTTCTAATGAATTACGAAGACTGGAACTTTTGGAGCTTGTTAAAGTACATAAAGAAAAGGTGCCATTTTCTTGTATTAAAATAGCAGAACAATATAATCATCAAGTTTTTTTTATCCTTCCCTATCATTGTGAACTTCAGTCAATTAAGGGTATTTAAGCCGTTATAAAGGATGAAGTTGTAAGGTCAGATCTGCATTCAAACCTTTTATCCATTTGAAATACACTTCTAAGTGCATTTAAAAAAAAATTAATTCGAAGGTTGTTGTTGAATTTTGGAGAAAAGCGCTTAAAATCGCTAAGGAATATTTCAAGTTTGATGAAGATGTACAATTAATTGATGATAAGTCTGATCACTATGATAATTCTGATTATAATGCCTAATATTCATATTTTTATATTTCCAAATATGTACTAATAAAATTTAAATAAGAAAAAAAAAGAAGTTTATTAATAAAATTTTTTTTTATTAACGATTTTTTGAGATATATATCTTTTTGCATCAGACTATATCGTAAAAATGGATAAAAATAACTACTATTCTAGTTTAAATCCTGTAGTAATGTAGGCGTTAAACAATCTGCAATATAGGTATAGTAGTAAAACATTAGAAATGTGGTGTTCTCATGTTCGTTATCCATTTAAAAAACTTCTTGAATATAACCCAAAATACTTTTTTGAAAAATGGATTTATCCATATGACTGAAAACTATATAAAGATGGGAAATTTAAAGTTGAGAGGCGTTCATTTATATTTATTGTACTATATGTGATTCCTTAGTATTTATTCGTGAAAATATCATAGAGTGTGCAAATAATCATTGAAGAAATGCATTACAGCTAAAAGGCGTAGTACATCTATACAAAAAAATACAAAAAAAGAGGAAGTGTTAGTATTTGGGCAAAACTGAACTAAACTTTTGGTGAAACTTCTGAAACCTAGTGAAACTTGTTTTGTCATCAGTGCAAAATTCATAACTGGTGAAATTTTCAAAACTAGACGAAACTTGCTCAAACTCCTGAAACTTTCGTAACTTAGCGAAACATTTATTTATTTTTTTTTATAATACATAAAGATGGCGCCTCAATTAATTGCAACAGGTGACAAATAAGCATCACAATGTTGCAACAAATTGCAACATTATTAAAATTTAAATTGTAACAGGTGACAAATAAGTGTCACAATGTTGCAATGCCATCTTTAGTAATACATAACAAATTAATAAACAAAATAAAATAACAAAATTTATTTATAAATTGTAAATTTACAATTTATTATTTACATACTATCAATGATTTTATTAGTTTCAGCAGCTGGATTCCATTCAATATTATTTTTTTCATTTTCATCCATAGGAATGTCTACTCTATTATTATCCTGAACCTCTTTTTCAATACTATTTATACTATCTTTCAACAAACACGTCTAAGTTCAAAATATTATCAATATTTAATTTTTCCTCTTCTCCAATTACTATCTCCTCTTTATTATTATAATAGTCAAGTAAATAATCTTCTAATTCAAGAAGTTTTTGATCAGGATTCAAATGTGTATCAACTAAAATTTGATGAATTTCTTCAGTAGATTTTTAATACTATAATATGGTAATTCTTTTTTTGCATTTGTGTGATGATAGGCTAAGAGTTTATACATATTTTCAATTTTTTCTAAGCCTAAACAGGTCCATCTTTTATCATATATTCATCTAAGACTTGATCAAACTCGTTCACATCCAGCTGCATGAGGTATTATAGAAAAGAGTTTGAATGCTAGTTGAACTAGATAATCTTCATCTTTAGGAAAACTATTCTTAATAGAAAACTACTAAATGTATAGAGTTTCAGTAGCGCCTATTTTAATATCAAAAGGTTCTTCTCAATTACGATATTTTTTCATTTGATATATTAATTCTTTTCATTCAATATTATTTTTTCCCATTTTCATAAAAATTTCATCTGCTATCATTAATAAATTTCTAAAAATTTCCTGTGTTCAGAAAGTTTCTATAAATATTTATTTGTTATAATAGATTTAAAAAAAAATAAAAAAATATTATTTTTTATATTATAATATTTTAATATAAATTATATTATTTTCACATAAAATACTTTATTATTAATTTTTTTAAAAAATAAGCATTTAAATTTTTTATTTATAAATTTCTATTTATTACATTATTACTAATAATTTTAAAAACATAATTATATAATTTCATCAATTATTAAATAATTAATAAATAATTTACAATAAAAATATTGTATTCAGTTTAATTATAAATGATTATTATATATAAAATTATAATCAATATAATTTAAACTTACCAGTATAAGACAGATATAAAAAAAGCATAATAAATATATTAAATCAGCAAATTCAGCATAATGATAGTTAAAAATTGAAATATATTGCTGATGAAAAGTTTTATGATCATTATTAAGTAATTTTTTAATTGCAGCTCCAAGTTTTGCAAGTCCAAGAAAACAATCAACAAGAGTGCAGGACTGAGATTCTAATTCTGCAATTGATTGTTTAATAAGATATAATATAAATGCTAATATGTGTATATTATCAAAAATGCGCGTAATTATAAAATTGCTAATATTGCTGTTGAAAGAATTTCAGGTTTTTTATATTTTAACTAAATAAAAATAAAAAAATTTAAAAGTATTTATTTATTTAGTAATTAAAATAAATTTAAAAATATTTTTAAAATCTTACATTTTCTAATAGTGCTTTATAACGCATAATTGAATTAATACAATCATACATAATATATTATCTAGTATCTACCCACTTTTTCAATTTATCATCACTGATATCACAAGCTTTAGCTACATCTTTTAATGCAGAACCTTTTTATTAAAAATATTAGTAAATAAAATTAATACAAGAAATAAAAAAATAATAATAATAAAATTAGAAAACAAATTACCTTCTTGATGATTTTTTTTGAAATATTTTACAATAGTATTGTATTTTGTTAAAATCCGATTTGCAAATGAAGTAGAGCAAATATCCTTTAAAATCAAATTAATAGCATATGCTATACAATGCACATTAAGAATATTATTGTATTTTTCTGTAATTATTTGTTGTGCATTTCAAATATTTATTTCTGAATCTATTACAATTGCTGAAAATTTAGCTAGTCCAAATTTATCAATTATTTCTTTTATTATATTTGCTAAAAATTCACCAGTATAGCTTAAACTTGATAAATTCTTTAAGCATTACAAATATTTCTTATGGTTGGATGTATAGATTAAAAATTTAAATAGATTTATTTGCTGAATTTGTTTATCCGTCACATGCTTATATATTGATTAATTAAATTAAATTAAAATTACTAAATATCAAAAAAATAATATAAAATAAATAACATACATAATGTTAAATTTGTTGTATTTTTTAATTCCTTAATAACTTGTATATTTACAACTGCAGTTTCTTGTGATAAAAGTTTTCAGATAGTAATTCTTTTAATAGAGGCGTGTAACTAGGACATAAAGCCTTTAAAAATTCAATAAAAAAAGGGTTTTCGATTATATATCATACAATATCACATACTACAAATGCTTTTATACAAGTACAATTAATTTCATAAGTTCTATCATCAGAAATTTGGCTACTTTCATGAAATTCTGTTATTTTTTTCTGAGTTAAATCATTATTAAGTTTTCAGTTTTTACAGTTTTTAATCAAAAGATTGGTTATATTCCCTTCAGCTTTTGCAGCAAGATGATTTAAAAAGAATTGTCTTATATTAGCCAGTACTTTAGAATAATTATTAGTGAAATATGCTTTTAAATTTTGTGATAAGTCCTTTTTTCAAAAGCAATTACAGTATACACAATTTGCTTTATAGTTACCTTTTAATACTTTTCTGCTTTGTATAGCATGTTCTCCTATACTAAAGACTTAGGATAACTATCAGCAGCTTTTCTTTTTTTTTGTTAAAATTATAGTTGTATCAGGAGAAGAATTAGAAAAAATAAATTTTTATGTAGACATATTTAAAAAATAATAAAATAATAATAATCGATCTTTTTCAAAGTTAGTCATAAAAAAAAAAGTATAAAAAACTTTATTTATAATTAAACGTGATGACGCATTATAAAAGTCTTTACATCTTGAATATAAAAAAAAGAATCAAAAGTTTAGAAAATTGATAAACATCACTAAATTTAGCTATCAATTAAAATAATACACTACATATGATATTTTAGTTTCACTATGTTTCAGATGTTTTATCAGATTTTAGAAATTATGCTAGGTTTTGAAAGTTTTGAAATAACCAAAACTGAAACCTAAAATAGGTAAAATATTTTGCCAATCACAAAGAAGTTTTATCTGAAACATTAGAAAGTGTATTATCACTTAATTTTAATGAGATTAATGCAATTTTTATGAATTATTCTATATATTTACAGCATGGTTATCATACATATAATACAAATAATGAATTTAGGAAAAGGATTGTATATTTCATATTTAACAATACAAAAGTTATCTAATAGGTCTAGAGAATTTTCAAGTTAAAATCTAAAACATAGGCAAAACAAGTTTGAGAGGCAATGAAGAATGATAGGACTCCTGATAGGAAGAAATTTTAAGGTATACTTTCAATTTTTCAAATGAAATAAATTTTGAAACTCAAAAAGAATATGCTTTACATTTTGATAAATATGTAGATATACTTAAAAAATAAATATTATTAATACTATATTGAAAATTATAATCTAGCCAAGTAGGTTATAATGTATAAGAAATATATTGATTATTATTTTAGTCTTTGAATAGAAAAAAGAAATAGCAGTTGAATGAATGACTAAATAAAATAACACATAATCTTGTTAAAAAAATATTAGAATAGCAAGGTTACAGGTAAGCTTATATTTTACAATAATTATTTATCTTCTATGAAGATATATTATAGAATTTTTACAGAATCCTGAAAATTATCTTATTAAAAAATTCAATAGATATTTCGTTAAATAAAATAATATATTGTTTAACTACAATACATATATATATATATCATATAATACAATAAACACATTTTTTAATTTTATTATTAAAGTATATATAATATAATAAGTGATACACTGCAAATCTGTGTAAGATAAAAATAATTTTTATAAAATATTTCAAATTTTTTTTTCTAGCTGAATAACATTTATTTATGAGTTTATTTTCTCTAGAGCTATAGCCTATTCCTACTAAATTCTGACCAGAATATATTTATATAATATTACTAAACTTTGATTATTGAACAATCAAGTAAATAAGATAAAAAATATATATATATGTATTGTCTCCAATGCCTTTGTAAATGTTAAGATCTTTAATGCACATTTTACATGTCTTTGTTCTCTAACAAAAAATTTTGATGTATGTAAAGTGCCTTACATATTTCTCTTATCTTTTTTTCTAAATATAAATGGATACAGGTAATTATACCTATAGTAGTTATAACATTTAATATAAACTAGGTAACAGAAACCATTAGAGCGTCTGAAGCATTATATTAATCACATAAAAACGCAAATCATAATATTTTTATCAAATGATGCAAACACAAATTTTATACACTGAAGAAAATTTATATCACAAAATATATAATTTTTTACTTTATTGATTTGTAGTTTAATAAATTAAGTTTGGATTAACTATTTGTATGTAATACAAATCGTACAAATACAAGCTGATAACAAATGGCTTAAAGATTTACAAGAATAATTAAAAAAAATATTATTTCCTTATAATTGACGAAAAAATCATGGTTTGATATTGAATGCTTGCTATAATTAACATGTGATAAACAAGTATACTCCTTATCGAAGTCTGCGAAATTTGTTGCAATTTCTATTTCAAATCCATAACACTCAAACTTTTCAATGGTTATCTTAAGGAAGATACGACCATTAATTTTCTTATTGTGAATGATTTTCTCGTCAACCTCATTGAGTCCCAAGTTCTTCTCACCGTGCAAAAATTCAATAAGTTTTTCTGTATCATATTTTTAATATCATCCAAGCAACAAAGGTAGAGACATATTAGTTTCAGAGACAGACATAATGCTTTTTTATAGGGAATATTGGGCTCAGATAAAAAAAATGTGTTACGTCCAGAGTGAGATAAAAATTATTTCTGTTCGAAAAGAAATGTTAATATATGTTTTTATATCGCACAGACATACCAAAGGAACCAAATTTATTAAATCCGGATTAACCAAAGAAACTGGATTTATTTAAATTCGGATTTATTGAAGGAAACTGGGTTTGTTATATTTAATCCAGATTCAAAAATAAATCTGGTTCCAAACTTTACTTACCACCATATTTTACATAGTAGCTTCACTTTTGCATAACTTTTAGTAATATCAAAATTACACATCGTTTATCAAGAAAATATATTACATAATCCGTAATTTACAATAATGATATGCTAACACTTAGACTAACTTGATCGCACCAATGAAACAAATCCAGTAAACCCAGATTCGCTCCTTCTTAATAATATGAGTAAACACCACGATATAAAATTTTATTTGGATAAACGAACACTTTACAAAATGGTATAAATTATAAAAAAGAATATTAATAAAAACAAAATGAACAAAAATCTAAAAATTTCGAAAAAAAATAAAATAAGAATATAAAAAATATAAAATATAAAAAAATATATAATTAATTTAAAAAAAAATAAAAAAAATTACATATGAAAACTAAAAAACAAAAGATCAGAAAGTAATAAAAAAAAGAAATTATACAGACCCTGACGAAAGTAATGGCACTCAGTTTTTTAATAATTTGTACACAATTTTAATAATAAAAAATCAAAAAAAATTTTATTTTCTGAAAGATCGACCAAAATTACATATATTTTATTAATTAATTAATATTTGGTATGGCTTCCTTCTGCGTCAATACATGCTTTAATGCGACTTGACATACTATTAATGCAGTTAACTATTGCGATGTTTTCAATATCATCCCATTCCTTCCTAATTAAATTTAAAAAAATTTCTTTTGAGATTTTTTTCCTTTGTGTCACTATTCTCTTGACCTCTTTCTCAACATTTTTCTTTAAAATAGCCCAAACATTCTTAATAGGATTAAGGTCAGGGCTATAAGAAAGCCAAGAAAGAACCTGACCCGAAAGGTGAGTTTTCAAGTCACCTTAAACATCACGAGAAGTATGTTTTAGGTCATTATCTTGCTGAAGACCCATTGGTTACCATGTATTGCACTTGCATTATTATATAAATATTCATTTAAAATTTGACAGTATAAATGATGATCCAAATTTTCAGTGAACATGTGTATGCCAATTTTTCCCTTAACACTGATTGCACCCTAAATATGAACTTTAAATAGGTGTTTTACCATCGGAATAATAGGTTTTTTGTTATATGACCATGCTAGAAGGGTATTACAGAACATTTGAAGTATAGTTTCATCAGAAAATACCACCTTTTTCTAATTATAATTCACGTGATCACAGGACTAAAACAACTGGTTCTCTTTTGCTTTCTGTGTTAAAAGAGGAACTTTTCTGAGACGAACAGATACAAATCCAAGATTTTTTAACTCACAACAAATGGTCCGTTCATTAACTTCAAGCTCTGGATTTTTTTCTTTGAGTTGGGCCTTCATTTCACTTGCTGTGGTGAAATGATTATGCTCGATGATCATTCCAATTTGGTGGCATTTTTTAGGAGTCAATTTTTGTGGTCGACCAGACTGATAACCTATAGTAATCTTATCAATTTTCTTTAATGAACTAATATAACGATAACAGGAGTGTAAGGGAACACCTGTTCTTTGTGAAATTTCTCTTGCATTTTGGATTTTTCGCTGCCAAAGAAAGTTAACAGCATTTCGATTTCTTTTAAGGTAGTTAATACTATTTTAAATGAAAACATGAAGAAATTCATTTTTTTCTACAACTTTTTTTTTATTTGTTTATTAAATATTATTTATAAAAACACTCTAGAAATACTGAAAAATTCTAGAGTGAAAAATGAACATATTATGACTCAAAAAACAAACAGCACTTGTAGTACCATTACTTTCGCTGGTGACTGTATATAAATCTATTAGCATTACTTAATAATTTAAAAAAATTATTAAGAAATAGAATTAGTTGTAATAAAGATGATAATACTTATAATAGTAAACTTAAATTATTATTTAAATTTTGTATAAATAGAATAATAAAAAAAGATAGTATTATATTAAAATTTGATAGATTGAAAAAAATCAAAATAGTTAAAGTTATAAGTATTTTGAAAATTTTTTCATAATTCAATGAAATTGTAAAAAAATTGGTAAATTTAACATTTAAAAATCATCAGTATTATCATAAATCTGAAAATTATTAATATTATAATATTATAATACTTATATGATACTTCATTATCTATAAAAAAATATAATTACAATTTTTTAATTTAATATTATAGAAACATTATAGAAAATTTTAAATTTCTTCTATTATTAATAAATATGCATCATAATTTTATATTTATATTTTTTATAAATAATATTTCCTTTTTAATATAATATCTCAAAAAATTTATTTAGTTTTGAAATTTTATTTTTTTTGTTGAATTTTATATTTTTATTTTCTAATCTTTTAGAATTAAAATCTTTTAATAAAATAAATAAATAAAAAATTATTTTATTTAAAATAATATTTATTTTTGATGATACAAATCAATTTTTATCTTTTATTTCTGTTTTTCTTACTTTATCATAAATATAATTATTGTTATATATTTTTTATTTTTAATAATTTCTTATAAAAAAATTTTATATTAATCAATTCTAATTCTTTTTTTTAACTTAAATGTAACTAAATAATTAGAATAAATAATTTCTTTATTATAAATTAGCTTGCTAATAAAAAAATGAACTTTTATAAATATATTATCTAATAATAATACTTCTATTAAAATCTTTTATATAATTCAGATTGTTATTTTTTTTTTAATAATATAGTACTATTATAAGTTTATTAATTTATATTATAAAGATTATAAATAAAAATAAGAATAAAAAATATATAACTCAGATTAAAATTCATATAAAATTTATATGTAAATTCTATGATCTAAACTATAAGAATACCTTTCTTTATATATAATTAACTTTGATAGCAATATTTGTAATATTAAATTTAGATTATTTAGTTATTATAAGAACTTCTTTTAGATATTTTTAAAAAATCTTATAGACAGATAATATCAATTTTAAATCTTAAAATATAATATATTAAATTAATATGAATGCTGAAATAAAAAATTTTATTAGTAGTTATAATAATATAAAAAATATATGTATAAAAGTAAAAATTAGTAATCAATTAGAAAAGACTTTAGCAAGTTTAAAGCTTATAAAAAAATTATTAAATAATATTTTGAGCGTTAAAATCTTAAGAATGAGCCCTTTGAAGTATTTAAACTATTAACTAAATTGAAAATAAAATATTTTAAGAATAAGATTGCTAGATAAAACTTAGAAGTTTTACAAATAGTCTAAATGGAAAAGAGTAAAATTTAGCGAAATTATATTAAAATATTATTAAAAAATTTGCGAAATTTTGAAAAAGGTAAAACTATATCAAAGCTTATAAAAATGTGAAATTATATCAAACCTAATAAAAATTTAGTGAAATTATAGTTTAAATATTTTATCAAATCTAAAATAAGTTTAGATAAGTAACCTTATTTAAGAATCTGTGTATATAATAAATGATTTTATTATAATAGATGATATATCATAAAAAAAAGTAGTAGATAATATTAATGTAACTTAAATTACTATACAAGTCATTAATTATTAATTAAATAATAAATACTTTACTATTTTAATTAAATTACAAGTATTTATAAACTATTATTGTAAAAATAGCAATATTTTTTGAAATAAAAAAAAGTAATAAAGTTGAATGCTTAATTTACAAATTAATTAAAAATAATCCAGAAAATTTTAAAGAACTTAAAGAATTGGCTGATCTCATTTCTGAATCTGATAATCATTATAAGTCATTTTTAGAAGTATATCATAATATAAATATAACAAATATATATTGTCTTTTATTATAAAATAGAAAATCAAAAATATACTAAAAAAAGCTGAAAAAAAAGTAATAACAGTATAGGT
Organism: Funneliformis mosseae; assembly: GCA_910592005.1. NCBI lineage: Eukaryota > Fungi > Glomeromycota > Glomeromycetes > Glomerales > Glomeraceae > Funneliformis > Funneliformis mosseae. Next base: position 14,494 of record CAJVPP010002323.1, read on the forward strand.
TTTAGCCTAACTGTATAATTTACAAAATATATTAGAACAGTTATAAAATATACAAAATGTAACAAGTCTAGAATTTTATATACCTATCAAAAATAGCAGATAAGTAATATCAATTACTTCAGATTTTTATTGGTTTAATAGAATATAGTTGTAAAATTTATTTAAAAATATTTCTGATTTAAGTTCTTTAATTAGAATAGTAGAACAAAATAGATTAAATAATAAAAATTATTAATTTAGAATTAGAACAGCATGAAAAAATAGCAAAGTTATAAAAAAACATAAAATATCATTAAATAATAGTAAAGAAGTTGATAAGGTAAATAAAGAATATAATGTAAATAATAATAATATAGATGTAAATTTTAGTTAAAAAAATAAAAAATTCAGATATAAAGTTGATTTTATAGCAGAATTATTTAAATTTAAATAAATACAAAATATATGTATATATTAGAAATTAAAAAGTTATATTCTAAAGCTAAAATTTTCGCACAAATTTGTTATTTTAATAGTATATTTGAAGATATAGTTTAGATAAATAATTAGTTATTATATCATCAATAATGTTATTTATTAGAAAAAAAAGGTGATTAATAAAAGTAATCTTAATTCTAATAGTAAAAAGAATCAAAAATATAATGAAAATAGCATACATTTATGATTTGTATTAATATTAATAATAAAATTTAATTAATGCAAAATATGCATATATTATATTTGACAATTTTAAATATACAGTCAACTCTTTCTACAACGAATTTTGATATAACGAATTTTACAATACAACGGATTTTCAGTGTCAGACA
>CAJVPP010002324.1:0-15298 GCA_910592005.1 Funneliformis mosseae
ATTTTATATAATTTTAAATTTTTAATTTTATATTTGTTAATTTATTTTAATTTATTTAAATTAGTTTAAATTTATCAGAGTTGACTTGGTCAATTCAGTTTTGAGTGCCACTCAGAATCGGTTATCCAGAGCTGCTTAATCAGTTTGACTTGCTTTGACTTGCAAAACTGAAACAAAACCAATAGAGTTATCTCTATCCTATACATGCAGTCAGGAATGTATGCTTCATAAATATTTAGATTGCTGTAAAAAAAAAATAATTTAATTAATTTGTAATTATTTTCAAAAATTTCAAATAGTAATTAGTACTTACAAAAATCTCTAAAATGCATTTTTTGTAGAATGTATGGAGTAATCTCTTTCTTGACCAACATCTATTACTTGCTACATACTTTTATGTGTTTTAAGAAAAGCTTGCTCTAAGTTTATCTTATTTAAATCATCTTGCAAAACTATATAAGTATAGCATAATATTTTACAACGTGTTAACTTGTATGTAGCAGTTACATCATCAGTCTCAAGCATATCTGCAAGAAAAAATAAAATTCAGGTAGCAAATAATATTACTTGTCTTTTAATTCTAAAATACAGAGCATCAGATCTTTCTAACAATGGTCGAAGTATAATGTTGAAACATTTGTAATAAATTTCACATTGAAAACTTTGAAATGAATTAGTTGTTTAATTTCTGAATCCTGAACTTTAGGTAAAAATCCCAAAAGAACTTTTAATTCTGAAGTATTTCGAAGCCAATTCAGAAGATTTTTAAGTGTTAAAAAAATTGAATACCCTGACGTTTTTTTAAGTCCATTGAAAGTTATTACGTTTGAATATAAAATAACAGATAACAGATAGTTTAAAAGTGAAAGGATCTTCTTTATTTTTAACCACCAATCACCTTCATAAGATTCACTAAATATTTTTATTTTACTATTTACATCTTTTTTTAGGATTCCTTTATGAACAAAATTATTGGTTACTTCTAATTGCTATAAAAGTGTTTAAATTGTGTGATAAACTGATCAGTAATAAAGTTTAAATTTAACTCTAGAGTAAGTTGCGATGACTTTTTCTTTAAAGTCTAATAAAGGAGAATTTATCTGGTTAAAGTAATCTTTACTGTTTTTAGTTGATTTAAGTAATGAAAAGTCTTTTAAATTATTGTATTTGTTAAATAATTTAATTATTTTATCTCCAATCTTATTAGAAATGATACTATCTACTATTAATTTCATGAAATCATGATATGCATCATTGGACCATTTTGTGATGCATTCATATTTATTCTTTCCTTTGATAATCTTCAAAGTATTATTTAAACTAGTCTTTTAAAGATCTTTAAGATTGAAATCAAATTCTTCTAGTAGTTATGATTCTGTTTCTAACTTTTTGATATTTTCTTTTGAATCCTTATCATTTTCTTCGATATTATCTTCTATTTCTATATTTTATTTTCTATGTCATAGATCATATCTTGATTTATTTTGTTTATATTATTATCTTCAGATATTACATCTTTCATTACATAATCATTATTATTATTAACATATGTTTCTTCTAAATTAGGCAAAAGAAGTAATGAAGATGTTGATAATTGCGATTATAATTGCAACTGTGATTGTATCTATGGTATCATAATTAGTGTATTCTACAAGCTTTTATTGTATTTTAGTCTTGTTAGTGTATATTCTAATCTTTGTGATTGTGTATAAGATCTCAAAGAATGTGATGTTCTTCTATTATGTTTAGCTTTTTCATGCTGTTTTAGTCTACCAGCTATTGAAAATTCTTTACTAAAATTTCACGATAATTGACCATGGTTATTTTTTTAGAATAAATACTAATGATTATAAAGTTAATTAAAGTGATAATTCATTCAGAAATTTATAATTGTGGTATTTTACTGATATCATATTAATGGATATTTTAAACGATTAATTTTAATTAACTATATCAATAATTATATTATGCAGATAAGCTACTTTAAAAATCATTTACATAAATATTTACGTAAAATTTAATATATTTTATTAATATATAAATCATAGATTTCTTTCTTATTTTTAATTTAATTTAATTTATTTTTTTATCTTAAAATTAAACTTTTTTCTTTAAAGATCCTAATTTATTTATTATTATCTCAAATTTTCTTTGATGATCCTCAATTACTTACAAAATATTGTATAATAAATTATAAATATTTTATTAAATAAAAAATAGATTAATTAAAAAGTATAATTAAATACTAATAATCTCTTTAATAATAATTTGTTAAATAAAAAAATTAATTAATTAATTACAGTAATATATAATTAATATTAATAATCAATAAAAATAACTTACTATCTAAATTATTAAAATATTAAATTTAGTTATAAGTAAAAATATAATTAAATATTGATTATTAATAAATATTACTTACTAACTATTATATTATTAATATAAATCTTTTAAAATTTATCAAATTTAAATTTCAGTAAACTGATAATCAATAAAAATAACTTACTTCCTTTAAAAATATTTTTTAAATTAAAATTAGTTAAATAAATTTTAGTAAAAAAATATGATTAAATAATAATAACTTACTTTTTTAATAATATTTTTTTATATATAAAATTTAATTGAATTGAAATTACAGTAAAAAATCATATTTAAATATTAATTAATAATATATTACTTACTAGCTATTTATTATTATTTATTAAAAATTGTAAATATTTTAGAATTAAATTATAATAAATAATATAATAATTAATAAAAAAAACTTACTTTCTTTAATAATATTTTTTAAATAAAAAATTTAAATAAATTTAAATTACAGTTAAAAGTATAATTAAATATTAATAATCAATAAAATTATTTACCATCTATTATATTATCATTAAATATTTTTTTAATAAAAAATTAATTGAGTTTAAATTATTATAAAAGTATAATTAAAAATTAATAAATAATAAATACAACTTACTTCTTAATATAATATATTTTTTAATAAAAAATTTTAATAGAATTTAAATTACAATAAAAGGTATATTTAAATAATTATAATTTAGTTAAGTTTAAATTATAATATAAGCATAATTTATTAAAAATAACTTATCTTCTAATAATTATATATATTTTTAAATAAAAAATTATTTAAATTTAAATTATTTTAAAAATTATATTTAAATACTAATAATTAATAAAATAATTTACCTTCTTTAATAATATTTTTAAATAAAAAATTTAGTTTAATTAAATTATAATAAAATATAATAATTATTAATAATTAATAAAAAGTACTTACTAACTATTTTATTATTAATATTAAATAATAAATTTAGTTGAATTTAAATTATAATAAAAAGTATAATTAAATATTGATAACTTTACTTCTTTTAGCAAAAATTTCTAAATAATATTTAATTAAATTTAAATTATAATATATAATATAATTTAATAATAAACGTAACTTACTAATTAAATTATTAAATATTTTCAAATATAAATTAATTATATAAATTACAATAAAAATATTATTAAAATATTAGTAATTGATAAAATTACTCACATACTATTATATATTATTATTAAATATTTTAAAATAAAAATTTAGTTAATTTATAATACAGTAAAAAAATATAATTAAATATTAATAATTAACAAAAATAACTTACTTCCTTTAGTAATAATTTTTTAAATAACAAATATAGTTAGATATAAATTATAATAAAATACATATTATATATTAATAATTAATAATTATAACTTACTATCTTAATTTTTTAAATAAAAATTTAATTAAATTAAAATTAAATATTAATAATTAATAAATAATTTACCCACTATTATATTATTAATATTAAATATTATTATATAAAAATTTAGTAAATTTAATTATAATATAAAAGTATATTTAAATATTAAGATCAAAAAAATAACTTACTATCTAAAATTATTAAATATTATTAAATATAAAATTTAAATTACAATAAAATATAATAAAATATTGATAATTAATAAAAATAAATTACTATCTATTATATTATTAATTATTAAATATATATTTAAATAATGAGTAAATTTAAAATATAGTAAGAAATACTAAAATACTAATAATCAATAAAAATGACTTATAATCTAAATTATTAAATATTATTAAATATAAATATAATTAAATATGAAATTACAATAAAAAATATAATTAAAAATTAATAATTAATAAAAATAGCTTATTAACTATTTAATTATTGATATTAAATATTTTTAAATTAAAATTTTATAGTAAAAGGTATACTTATATATTGATAATTAATAAAATAACTTATAATCTAGATTATTTAAATAAAAATTTCTTTTAAATTATAGTAAAAAATATTATTAATTAATTAATATAACTTACTTTTTGTAATAATACCAGTATATTAGTAAATTTTAGTCATAGTAAAAATTACGAATATTAAAATAGCTTACGTCCTATATTATTTTAAATAAAATTTAATTAATTAAATAGTATAATTAAAAATAAATTATTAATAAAAGTAATTTACCAACTAAAATATTATTAAACATTAAAATTAGTCAAGTATAAATTATAGTATAAAAATATAAAGAATAAAAACAACTTACTCCCTACAAATAAAATAGTTTTAAAACTATATGGTATAATTGAATTTAATTATAGAAGTTAAATATAGCAAAATTAAGATTGTTTACAATCTAAGTATCATCGACCATTAAATTATTTTAAAATTAATGAGTATTAATTATTATGGAATTATAATTTAAATTAAAAATAAATAAATATTTATTACCTATTAATTCTTTTAATGTAGGAGCATCAGAAGCATCTATAATGATATATTTATTTTTAAGAAAACTGTTTTGAAATGGATCATAGCACAAACTAATATTTGATAATATTTCTTTACCATCTAATTCTTCTAATGTTTCAAAAAATATTGAGTACATTTTACGAATTATATTATTTATTGATTAAATATAGTTTAGATATTGTTGTATCTACCTTCATCACTCGAATATGGTTCTATAATTCGAATTTAATAAAATTATTAGGAACAAAATTTGAGTATTTAATATATTTTGGTTGAGTTTTTATAGCATGATTCCTTAAAATTAACTAAATTAACTTCCGGCGCAAAGAATTATTCACCGCATAGTAAAGATTATAAAATGCATGATTAATATTACCTTTTAATTCTTCTAATGAGTCAGCGTCCGAAACCGACTCTAATAGGTTGCAAATTATTTTTTAAAGAAAACCGTAAAGCTTGTTAATTCACGTTAAAATTAATACGTACCAACTCCATCTATATCAGACGCATCTTTATTCCTCTTTTTAGCTTTGGTAAATATATTTTTAAGTGCACTTTTTTCTTTAATGTTGGACATTGTTATAAATTTTAAAGAAAAAAAAAGCTTTATACAGATATTTATTGTTTTTTTTTAAGGTCATTGACCTTTGTCGATCGTTTTAAGTTGCAGCCAATCAACATTGATAATTTTTATTTTGTGAAACATAATACTCGTAGATTCTTACATAAACCCTATAAAAATAACGCGCGGAAGCTACAGAAAACGTTCTGAAATGATCTTTAAAGGACATCGAAAACAGCTTACATGTGAAATTATGGTTTCTCCGGGCGAAATTATATTCAATGTAACAATATTTACAGACGACGAATTGTTTAACCAATCAAAAAAAAGATAATCACATGTTCTATTTGTATTTAATCGAAGCAGAACCGAAGTTGAATCGGTTATGGAATTTGAAAGTCTAGTTAGACATTTAATATTGTGCAATGTCACATTCAAATTATTTCCTGGTTGCAAACAATAGAGCTACACTCTAAATTCAAATGGCAATGAATTCTATATTATTTAAAATTTAACTCCCAAGTATAGATAAATTTATAAATTTCGCCCGTAACGAATTTCATCAACCACCCACTCTCCTTGATGCACTGTCATGGCCCTTTTCGAAAAATACTTTTTTGAAGAAAATGATTAAAATTACTTATCGCGCGTGACTGGAGACATAAATTTTTATTATAATATAACAAAATAAAATATATTCTTCAAATAATTTAGACTGTTTAGTGAGATTTTTATATTAATACTCAGTAAACACATTTAATTAATATAATATAAGAATATGTACATTTTTTTTTTTTTACTTTTTTTTTTTTAGAGATTCTCACAAAACTTATTATCAAAGAAAGTCGATGCTTCACAATAAAAATCGATTAAAATGTTAGAATTGAAACTTAATCGATTTTTAAAATTATTTGATCGATTTAAATACGCTTGATCATGTAATTTAAAAGTTTTTTTTTTTGGTTAAAAATTTTCTTTTTGTTATATTATCATTATACATCATATAAAAATAACAAAAAGATTAAGAAATAATTTACCTTTACGAATGCCTCAGTAAAAAGTAATAAGTTTTATGGTTTGAAAGTATATGATAACAGAATGGTAAAATATGAATTTACAAAAATTTAAATTTACGAAACTTATCAAATGCTTATCCAGCCGACCTTAGTCTAAATATTGCTGTTCTGGCTCTAACGCAAATTTGAATTTATAAAAACAAAAAAATTAAGATTCATGCTTTTATTTCTTATTACTATCAGACTTTGTTATAAATTTTTAAGAAAAAATATTTTCAACCAAAATTATCTTTATTATTAAATTTTAATTAAAATAATTTATTCGTAATAATGGTGATAATTGAAATTTTTAGATAAGATTGCCTACGTAAGGTGATCGTCATGCCGCAAATTTCTAAATCTGGTAAACAGAAACGCTGAGTTACACAAATTAACATTCGATTCCAAACGAATGTTATTCTCCAGAGATGGAAGGAGGCTATAAATAACGGAGAAAGTTTATTTGACGAATGCTAAACACGTTACCTTCGGATTGAACTATATCACGATATTTTAAAAAGGGTTAGACCATGATCCGTTGGTATTTTAGAATCTCATTCATCACACCCTCCAACACCAATTCTATGTTAGCATAATTTGCAGCATTGAATAAAAAAAAAATTAATAATAATAATTTTGTATAATGAACGAGTGAATAAGATTAAAAATTAATGTCAAATTAATTTATTCATTATAGATTTTAATATATGTATAATACTAATAATACATTATAACATTATGATGATAATATACATAATAACAAAATAATAGTATAGGGAGAAAGGTTATGCGATGGCATAAGACCTTAAGATTGACCACTTTGACTTTGTCGAAGTAACGAAAGGACTTATTTGAAATACTTCATATTCATCAATGGAAAATTCTACTTCATCATCCCTAATTTTATCTTCATAACTAGTTTGCACGCACCTACATTCCCCCTTATCTTTAAAATCAGCACCAAATAATCTTAAATCGGAATAACCCCCACCAAAACAAGGACCGTATGACTCACTTTGATAGACTGCTTTAGAAGCATTGGAAATTTTTGATAATCTGGGTTCATAATTAAATACTTTATCACCAAGGGAAAAAATAAATGAAGAATTTGATGGACTATAGTTTCCTAATATGTTTGAATGCCAATTGACCGGGTTATACCCTCCTAAGATTTCTCCAGTATTCTCAACCCTTAAAATTGTTATCGTCGGACCTTTTTCATCGCACCTCGTGTGAAATTCTTCAGGGGTAAACCCATCTCTGCTACCACGTAATAATAAGTTAAATTCGAACAAAGGATTGTCTTGTTGAGAAGGAAAGTTAGTACCGTTACTCGATGATACCTCGTAAATCCAATTTGCTAATAACGTTGCGTCAGAAGGTGTGATCAAATTGGAATCAATCTCTTTAATATGTCTACGATTCCTCACTTCCAACAGTAATTTAAACAATTTAGAAGTAACATTAACAGCGGGTAATTGACGAAATTCAAGAACTTGAGTATAAAAGTCCGGATCAATGTAATCTAAACATTTTTTCCAAGGTCTAACTTCTGAAAGGAATTCTTCGGAATCCATCTCGGTAAATTTAATTAATGTGATAAAAGGTTCAAGCGTATCCCCTAAAGCTTCAAAATCCTCATCATTCCACTCAATATATTGTATCGGTACCGATGGCGTGTGAGCCACACCCCATTCCACCAAATTTCTCCACAAGATTCCAGGTTTAATTGAAGAAAAGTTATGACATTTAAAAAAAGCGATTAATGTATCTTGATCGATAGTAGTAAAATCATTTGAATCAAATATTGTCGAAGGATTCTCCTTTATTAATTCGATTACACATTTTCTTATTTTGGGAAACCTTTCATCATTTTGCATCGCGAATTTGTGAAATAACACAAAATGGGACATTAACCTCCATGAATTATTTAATAAATATTCTTGAATGAAATCTGTCAGTTCATCAAGTTCTAATTCATCCGTTGAAATTAATAATTCGAGAATAACTCTTGCATCATGTTCCGCAAGGCATAACGATCCTCCATAAAGAAACCTAAGAAAAAATAAAGAAGACAAAGTTATTAAAGAACGATTTTTTTATTAAAAAAAAAAATTTCGATTTTACCTTAAAATGATTTCGAAAACTTCGGGGGAAATATCGAGTTGTTTGAAAATCATTAAATTTCCTTGGGTTTTCGCCCATTCATTTGATAAAGCGTCTCTAAAATATGTCGATCTCGATCTTAATACAAGTGAATGGGCACGGAATTCTTTATTATCAGGTTCTTGTCCCGTATATATGATAACATCCGCATATTCTCCTGTTTCCAACAATTTAAGAAAATCTTGAGACAGTCCTAACAAAAATTTGTTTTCCATCTTTTGAAAAAAGAAAGTTTTTAGTTAAAAAAAAATAGAAGTAAAGTGTGTTATTCAGTTATTTAAAAAAGAGATTTTTTTTTTTTTTAAGGGGGGAGAATACGCTTTTATAATAATTCGTGAAACGAAGCATGGGGGGTGCCAAGTGGTTGTTGCAGAGGCGCAGAATTATTTACAAAATTAATGCAAGTTGTTATAAATAGAAATATGGCGGGGAAATCTTTATGTTTTGACATAATTGTGATACTATAACATTATGACCAATCAAAAATTAATTCTATTCTTCTAAGAAGATTTACTAATCGCAATCGGGGCAAGGGAAAGGTCCATAAAAATAGGTATGGATAAAGGAGTAACTATTTCGGTCTTAGACCAATTTAAATTCTTTTTAATAAATAAATAAAGTAGGCCCTCATATATTAATCACGTGTTATCAACTTCCTCAATAATATGAACATAGTAATTCAACAAGTCAATCATGTGATAAATGATATTTGTTACATCTATCGTCTGCATTCATTTTGTAATTTCTGCAAGCAAATGTGGCGCAGGAGGTTTGGAAACAAATTTATTTTATTTTTATTTAGATTTTACTATTAATTACCATATAGCAACTTTATTTATATGATTTTGTATTGCACCTCGTGAACATCAAATTTGAGTTTACGTATCTATTAAATAGCTTGCTTATATGCTACTATGTTATCATTAGAATAATTTCGTTAATCTTTGTCGATCCTTTTTTTTGATAAATAGTCTTTTATTGTAAAAATTAATAAAGTAATTAAAAAAAAAAAAATTAACAGAAAAGAAAAATTAAAATATCCAAAATTTAATCCAAACCAACCCGAACTTAACCTAACACTAACTTAAACTTAACCCGAACATAAGCCGAACCAAACCCAACCATAACCCGAACCTAGCCCGAACCGAACCTACCTAACCATATCCCGAAACACAACCCAAACTTACAGTGCGCGACAAAGTAATTGGAAATATGTTTTTATTTATTTTACTTCGAGAATAATCAAAAATACATGAAAATTAAAATTACACTCTTTATTACATGACGAAAAAAAAAAAAATTCTAAGTAAATAGCTTATCACCGTTATGCGCAATTACTCTTTTAATCTTGTTGGCATGTTACGAGAAATATTAAGTAGAATTTCAGGTTCGATTTCTTCCCACTCTTTTTTAATTATTTCAATAATAAAATGACCATAAATTTACGACAGGGTTGAAATCTGAACTATTTGATGCCAATCCACCAACCTTGGACACCGCTCAGAAAGAGTTTTAGGTTTCCTACTTTGGTATAAAAATTGATCGACAAAATAAAGCAAATAAATAATTTCCATAATTGACTGTTGAATCAAAATTTTAATTTAATTGATTTTATATTGCAGAAAAAAAAGGATTTTTTTATATTAGATTTTATTCCAATTACTTTTGTCGTGCACTGTAACCCAATCCAATCCAACCCAACCCAACCCAAACCAAACTCAACTCAACCCAAATTGAACCCGAATTACCTAATACCTTACAGAAGTAATCCAAGAACCTAAAGGAAAAGGCGCAAATTCCAAAATAAAGAAAAAAGATATTCGATCGCTGCGATCCGAAGCGATCGAATCCGAAATCAAAAAAAAAGCCAAACAAATATAAAACGACTTGACCAATACCCGTGCAAATAAATTATTTCTGAACGGGAAAGAAGCTTTCTTGGTAATATTGTTGTGACTGAAATTGATTTTCGTTTGAAGTTGAGATACTGAAATTGGAATTCCAATTACAGATATTTCTAATTTCAGTCTATGTCATATTGGTCAATTTCTGTGTAACAACTATTTTCAGACACGAGCCATCTGAAATTAAGATATCTGAAATCAAATTCAGACAGAATCTGAATTTCAGAATTCAGATACGAGGCCGTCTAAAATTGAGATATCTGAAATTTAATAGAATATGAAATTTATGACAATTTATGTATTTATAAATTAATAAAGAAATATGAAGAATCTATTATCTACATATACAATTAATTTATTATCTACAAAAAAATAATAAATATTATAATTCTTAAAAATAAAAATGAAAAAATAAAATAAAATTCAAAAAATGAATAAAGAAACTTATTTAAATGGCGCGATCGAAAAACCTGGATGAAAATCAAAATAAAAAAGATAAAATAAAAGAATAAATAAAATATAAATTAATGAAATAAACAAAGCTTATTTACGTTATAATGTTAAAATAGAAAAAATAAAATAAAAACAAAAAACAATATCTTGCATATGGAAAGCTTAAAATCATGAGGAGCGTTCCTTTCTTTCATTTTACATTAAGTGGTGTGAATTGAACTCGGAATAATTTAATTTGACAAAATCTTACTCATTATTTTCAATTACAAGTAAATCACCTTTTCGTTTTTCTCCTATCGTTAATCATAATATTGTTACAATTTTTTGCATTTTCATTAAACTCTCATTCCATTCATGAGTTTAAATTTAAAAGAAAAATATCAAAATGCATATATCAGATTTTAATCTATTGAGTAATTATACAAATAGAGAGAAAGGTGAAGATTTGTTATACTTGTGATTATCTTTAATAAACTTTACCATCTCAATAGATCTTCAATGTCACCAGTTGAAATAGTCCATTTCGGCCAGAATTTGGTTGTCCAGTTTTAGACCAAATTATGATCTAAAGCTGGGTGAAATTATACTGAAGTTACATGTGACGAATGATGTAAATTGACTGCCGCTTGTATAAATAAATAGATTACGCAAATCATCACATGTTCAAACAAAATTTGACTATTTAAAAAAATTAAGGGACATGTTTGTGCATGCGATCTTTTTAATTTTAGAAAGTAAAGATTTTTTCTATAAATAAATTCACTAAAACAGAACTTGTACAACCTGAATCAACAGTAGGTGAACATTCAGAGGTTTCCTCAAGGTTCGACTATTTAAAAGCAAAATATCGATAAAATTTCAGTTAAAATCGTTGATGAATTATTATAATTAATTGATATATTTATACTGTATACAATTATAATTTACGTTTATAATGTAATTTATAACTAAAAAATATTATAAAAATGTTAAAATATACTATAAAAAACGTAATAAAAATGTTAAATTTTTCTATAAAAAATGTTAAAATTATATATAAAAATGTAATAAAAAGTTAATAACAAAATAAAAATAAATATTAAAATGTTAATAAATTATTCTAAATAACCATCATAATGAATATTTTTCACTGTATAAATTACTGTTTCACTTTGAAAATATCTTTTGATTATGAATAAAAAGATTCTTAAATATTTCATAAGGAATTATACAATTTTTGTAAGCTGAATTGTAGAATCAGAATTATTATATAAGAACATTGAAGATTTATTTAGATAGTAAAATTAATTTTAAATAAAGATAATTACAGTATAACAAATCTTCACCTTTATCTTCATTTATATAATTGCTTAATTGATTATAGTCTATTATATGCATTTAGTATTTTTTTTTGAACTTATAAATTGAATATTAGGTATTTTTTTAAGAATTTTTGAATAAATCAACTTATCTAATTTATGAATAATTTTTAGATTCTTTACTGAATAGTAATAGAAATATCAAATATAAACTAATATATTAATTAATATTTGATATTCAAACTGACAGTATTATAAGTTCTGATGATGTTGAGATAAAAGGACTTGAATTGCTAGATAATTAGTCTTCTATTAGTTTTTTTTTAGATACAAATGAATTTTCTTCTAATGAAATTTACTGATTTTAGATAAATTTACAAAATATTAAAGAATTAAATGTTATTAATAATAAAACATTTTTTAGCAAATTTCTTAAACTATCATCTAATAATATAATTATTTTAGCGAAATACTTGATTTGATAATTAAATATTACAATACAATTTATACTACTTTTAACTTTATAGAAGTTATTTGATAAGGATTCAAAAGATAGTATTACTATTTAAAGCAAAATAAATAATTCAGAGGGTATTAAAATTTTTAGTTCATTAATGTCTTTATAAAATGTAAAAAATTTGTATATTTTAGCTAAATTTATTACAAATAATAGCATTATTGATTATTACTAAACTAAGTTTAATATTATTTTACTTATAAGGTCAATTTAACATTTAAATAGGCTATATATTTTTTTAGAATATATTTTCTGATATAAATCTGCAAATTTTCCAAATATGTGATATTATTTTTGTGAAAAAAAATATGTAATATTGAATTATAGGATTAAAGATGATTACTGCAATTAAAAAATAGTACAATTGAATTGTAACTTGCGATACTATTAATTTTCTTATAGCGTAATTTGTTGCAACTTAATTAAAATTTGAAATAATTATGATAGGGATCATCTTTATATAGGATATTAAATTTATCTAAAAGTTGTAATTTTATAATACTAGTTTATCATATTTTAGATTGATTTTATTTTAGTAAATGTGAAAGGATATTTAGTTATTAATTTAACTAATAGAAATTACTTTTTATGAAAATAAATTGAATGTTTATAGTATAAATTTTATAATTTAAAATATTAGTTATATTTACTTTCAAATTTTATTTTATTTTATTATATATAGTTAATTTTTAATATATATTAATTAGATGTAAATCAGATATCAATTAGTTATAAATAAAATAAGTTTAATATTAATTGATTTTTAATGTATTATCAATTAGATGTAAATTAGATGTCAATTAGCTATAAATAAGATAGATCAAATTTTAGCTAATTTTTGATATATACTAATTAACTATAATTATACCAAATAGTTATAAATAAGATAAGTTTAATTTTAGTTAAATTTTAATTGATTTTTGATATATATCAATTAGCCAGACCATTTTGATAATTTGCCAATTTTAAATTGATTTTTCACATGTCTGATTTTATTGATTTTGATTAGTATTATTAATTAATTCTATTATTTTTAAAATAAATCTTCATAAAATTGAAAAGAAAAAAATTAAACTTAAAATTTAATTCATATTCTTTAAATTCATAAGAAATATTAACAGAAATCAGCTTAAATAAAAATTCATTTCTATTTATAAAGTCTTCATAAATATTATTAGTTTAAATACTGAGTTTTATAATGTAAAGATAAATTTAAATAATATATAAAAGTAGTATTATTTTTAAAGTTTAAAGTTGCAATTTTTATAATATTAATAATCATAAAAATTATTACTTAATATTTTAAATTAAATGAAACTTACTTATAAATATTATTTAATAATATATTGATTAACTTTTTTTAAATATATTATTTAATATTTATTATATGTAAATAATCTATTACAAAAAAGAAAATAAGGTTTTAAATATGGCTTAGTAAAATTTAGCAATATATTTTATTATAAGAAAATGATCAGTAATATAATTTTTATAATATAAGTATAATATTTTTACTAATTGTTATTATTTTTTTATGAATATTATTTTCATATATACTGTATAGTTCTGAAAATAAGCATATTATAACATGCTTCTTTATAGTAATTTACTTTTATATAAAATTTATTATATTATTAATTACATATATACTAATAAATTCATATATATTATAGAATATTTATTTTCAGAAATTATATGATAAATTTTTTATAAAGCATAATTTATTTATTTTAAATTTTTTGATTTATTTTTATTTTATAATTAATTTATTTACTTATATTAATAATTAATCTTAATTATTTATTTAATAATAATTTAATAAGCATTAATAGTTTATATTTTAATTAATTTAATAATTATAATTTATTTATATAAAAGCTTATTTAAATAATTATAAACTATATTTTTATAATATTTATTCTATATATAGTGTTACTAAATAAATGTTTTATAAAAATTATTATAATATAATATAATTATAAAAGATAAAACAAAATATTTAATATATTTATAAATAAATTTTAATTATTTTCATCTATTATAAATATAAATTAATATAAATAATTAAAACATATATAATAAGCTTATATTTAAATTACTTACTTATTTATAATTTATAATCTATTAAATTAAAATATATGTTAAATTAAAGAAATTATTAAATTATATATATATTATAATAATTACCAAAATTTTGACTAATTTTTAAACTTTTATTTTCAAGATCTAAAATTGCATTAATTTTTCAGTAAAATCAAGTAAACGACTTATATAAAATACTTGTAGATGATCTTCAATAATACTTAGATTATTATTTTGATTTTGTTTAAATACTTTATCTGATTTATAAAAATCTATAATATCATCTTTTATTTCTATATCAAAATTTTTTCTTTTAATATTATTAATCCATTTATTAATAATTTCTTTAATTTCTAATGTAGTTGACCTTTTTAATGGATCTATATCCCAACATTTTTTCATCAAATTTATATAACATTGTGGAATATTTTTAATAATTTTAGG
>CAJVPP010002325.1:0-15297 GCA_910592005.1 Funneliformis mosseae
AGCTAGCATGAAAAGGCGTACAGCTGCACTTATAGAGTCAGATGATGACTACACAATGTATTAATTTTAGTTAGTTGATTATGTATTTTTTAAATAAAAAAAAATTTTGAATTTACTTACTTGTAGCCAGAATTAGAGGCGGTCAGATACTTATGACCGCTATTGTATCTCTATAATTTTCTTTTATTGTATTTTTTGAAACAACGTGAAAATTTGTAAACTTTATAATCTACTTTTTCTCAGTAATTTCTTCTAATTAGAGATAAAGAAAAGAGTTCAGCCAGTATTATATGAAAAAAATCTCAAAAGTTTATATAAAAATCTAATTATATAATTGTAATGCAACTAGAAAAAGATGTAGAGCTTGAAATTTTATAGCTTAAAACTAGTAGATTAGATTTCAATTAAGATAAGCATCAGTATAATATAAAAAATTAATATAATTTTCTAAAGATTCTATTAACATTACTAGAAAATATTAAAGCTTAAGAGGGTATTTAATTTTTTATTTAAGAGGTAGATATTATCTATATTTACTATAAACATGCAAGTAATGCAACATATTTTTTTACTTTATATTTCACTTTTATATTCCAATCAATAATATATAATTATATTGCTTTAAAAATTCAGGTGATATTATAGAACTTTATGTTATATGTAAAGAATTAGAAATTTATAAGTACTGTTTAATAGAAAAGATATTGATTCTAATACATATAACTTCACTAAGCATAATGCTCTGAACGGTTCAGTTCAGTCCAGATTATAAGCCAATCTGAAACTGAACTGAAAATTTTAGTTTGGTTCAGTTCAGATTAAAAATCTTAAAAATGCCAATCTGAAATCGAACTGAACTGTAAACCGGTAAAAATTTGAACTGAACTGAAAATTTCAGATTAATCTGAAATTTTGGATTATTTGGAATGATAACTTTAATTGTTCTAAATAAATGATTTTTTATCGTTCGTTTAGAATGATAATTTGATCGTTTTAATCGAGCGATTTTCTTAGAATAATAATTTCATCATTCTAATCGAATGATTCTATTATCGTTTGTTTAAAACAATATTTTGATTATTCTAATTAAACGATTTTCTTATCATTCGTTTAAAACAATAATTTGATCATTCTAATTGAACAATTTTCTTATCGTTCGATTAGAACGATAATTTCATCATTCTAATTGAACGATTCTTTTATCGTTCATTTGAAACGATATTTTGATCATTCTAATCAAACGATTTTTTTATCGTTCGATTGAAACAATAATTTGATCATTCTAATCAAACAATTCTATTATCAATCGTTTGGAACAATATTTTGATCATTCCAATCGAACAATTTTCTTATCATTCATTTGAAACGATAATTTTATCGTTCCAATCAAACGATTCTTTTATCATTCATTTAGAATAATAAATTTAATTATTTCAAACGATCTGAAATTTTAAATTAATCTGAAATTTTCGATTCAGTTTAGATTTTTTTCGGTTTAGATTAGATTTATAATCTGAAAAAAATCTGAACTGAACCGAAAATTTTCAGATTGAATTTTTTGCAATCTGAAACCAAACTGAAGTTGATCTGAACCGAAAATTTTCAGATTAATCTGAACTGTTCAGAGCTTTAACTAAGCACTATATGGGTTGATTGCTAGGAAAATCAGGTTCTGGAAATTTTTTAGAAAAATTGAGATTTTTATTGCATTTTAGTTTTTGATATTATTAGATTAAAACGTATTAAGCTCTTTATTTTAGTCAAAAATTTCTTAGAACCTGATTTTTCTAGAAACACTCCTATATACCTACTTATTCATATTTTAATAATATTAAGAATAGCTGTCACATATACAATTTATAAAATATTACATAATTCTAATTCTGAAAATAGTGAAAATAGTTCTGATAAAATAGCTATAACTGTTTTGATCCCAAAAAATTTATAGAATATAAATCAATCCTATATATGTAATTTTATATATTTTCATGTTATATAATATATTATTATTAATAAAATTTTTTCTTGGCAAATTTTAGCGAATTAAGTTTGCCTAAAATTACATGATTTTTATTTTTAAATATTAAAATACTAATCCTATATTATGTAAGCATACAATTTAAAATAAATGATTCCAGTGAAACTAATTTATTAAAATAACGCATTTTTAAGCTTAAGGCTGAAAATAATAAAATTAAGGCTGAAAATATTGAGTTTAAGATTAAAGTTGTAAAATTAAAAAATAAGCTGTTACAAAATAAAATAGTTAAAAACTTATTATCTATATCATGAAAAATATAAT
Organism: Funneliformis mosseae; assembly: GCA_910592005.1. Taxonomy (NCBI): domain Eukaryota; kingdom Fungi; phylum Glomeromycota; class Glomeromycetes; order Glomerales; family Glomeraceae; genus Funneliformis; species Funneliformis mosseae. Next base: position 2,303 of record CAJVPP010002325.1, read on the forward strand.
TATATATTAATTTGGTAAAATTTCAACTAGAATATTTCTGCCAAAATGATTTTTTTTTGTTAATCTTTAGTCAGATATTATATGCATTTTAATTAGAGTTTTCTAGCAAATTTTTTATGATATTATCACGTAAATTTATTTTTAATGATCTATAGCAAATTTTTTGTGTGCAAACTTTTTTGCTTAAAATTATATCTAATAAAATATTCCATTTTGACTATAAACATATTATCAATAGACTTCCTAAAAGTCTTAATTTAATTTTTTTTTTTATAACCAACCTTCTTTGGATTTTAGAAACTAATCAGTAAGTAAATTCTCTTCTTCTTAGAATATGTAAGCTTCTTTGAGAATGTTTACTAACATTTATTTTTCTCTTTTTTAGGATTGGCTTTCTTTGCATCTTAGGAACTAACTGGTAAGTTGAATTTTTTCTTCTTGGAATAGTTGAACTTTTCTTAAAAATATTTACTAATGTTTTTACTAATTTTGTAATAATTTACAATTCTAAAAAAAATTAGTAATCTCTAAATATCTTACCAAACTGATATTGAAATTCTAAAATAAATTTTTTTATTTTAAAATAATTAATTTTAGTTTTATTTTTTTTTATTATCTTGATTTAAATAAATAATATATAATATTACAATATTTATAAGTTAATTTAAATTTGACTTGAAATTTGATTTGAATTTGACTCAACTTGAATAAATTCAAGTCAAAATCAAGTTGAGTTAAAATCAAGTCAAGTTAAATTGAGTTGAGTTTAAATTTATATAATTTGAATCAAGTCAAATTGAAAGATTTATAAAATAAAATTGACTCAACTTAACTTGAAAAAAGAGAGTCAAATAAAATTAACCTTTAAATTTGACTCGATTTGATTCATTCAGAACTCTATAATAGATCAAATAAATATTCAAACAACCTAATTTATAGTTTAATTAATAATCCTAACCTATTATCTTTTACTACTCATAATATAAGAAATTGTTCTTCAGAAATCAAATTATAATAAATTGAAACCTTCTTTACTAATTTTAATTTAAATATTGTTAAATGGAATAACTCTTGAACTAATGATCAATATTTTGATGGAAATATTATCATTAAAACCGTCTTAATGAGAGCTTTCTAACGAATATAAGCTCGACTTGATTAAACCAATATTTAATGAGATATTTTGAAAAGATTGTTAAATATAATTCTATAGATCATTGCTAAACAGAACCAGAATTCCTTAATGCGAATTAGCGATCATTTGGCCGAAATTACAAAGATGATGGAAACAACAAAAACTATCATAACAACGAAACCAGTGGTAGAACTTTTTCTCCTTCGAAAAAAAAACTCTTTCTCGCTTTCTACAATACCCAAAAATTTAGAAAAAACAAAAATTTTATTTTTTAAAGAAAAATTCCTTTTTTATATTAAACTTTATTCATACAATATGTCTCTTGATATTTTTAAAAACCTTTTTATTAAAGAAGTCTTAGACTTTCAAAAACTAAAAAATTATATTATATCTAAACTTAAAAAAAGAGACTTTGCCATCATGGAATTTCTCTCTTACGAAACCCCAGAAGTTTCCTGGCTTGTCAAGAAACTAAATGAAGAATATCTCAAAGCTTTTTCAGCTAAACGTACAGCTTAGGAAATTTTTCTCAACAATAATTTTATAGACAACCTTGCGAAGTCTTGTGCTTATAACATTCATGAAATTGGAACAAGCGATCATAGAATACATGATACTAAAAAAATTATTACAAATACAATTGAAACTGCTTTTCCCATCAACGAAAATGATGATATTATTTTAACTATTGACGAAGAGAAATTAAACTCACAAATGGACACACTCAATGATAATGATATGCTTACAGATACAAATAATACATGACATAATAATCTTCCTTCGTCACTAATGTCTTCTAACATACAACAACCTCCTTCTGAAAATCATAACAAACTGTCGCCAAACAATCAAACCAAAAAGAATAATAAACAAACTTACGTGTTTATTTTATAATAAAATAAAATAATATTTTAGACGCATCTGTAGATCATATTCACAATAATAACAATATTAATGCGTCATTCCATAATCCAATCAACAACAACAAATAAAAACAAAAGTTACACAAAAAAGATCTTTATAATACTTTAAAAAATTCTTCTCACGTGACTCAACCTAATAAAAAAGGAAATATTTTCGCATCATTATTAGCATTTGCTATGCCAGGAGATACTAGAATAGACAAATTGAATTTCCTATCTTCTATTTTTTCCCACAAACCTGGTTTCGTAAACATAGACTGAAAATTTCACAATGGTAATGCAAATATCTTTATTGAATTTAACAATAGAAAATTTTTATTAGACGCTATAGACGATACTTTGACAAGTCACCCAGAGCTTTCATTCAATCTAATCAATGAGGCTTCTCTTACGAATCTCCATCACAACAATTTTACTTACAAATTGAAAACAGTCCCTAGCAATATTACACAGAATCATATCAATATAGCTCTGTCTTATTTTGGTTCAATTACTTCCATCATAGATCAATATAAAAATCAATACTTTTCATTACGTGACGTTATCATCACATTTGATAAAGTAAAAAAATCACATCAGTTGAATATGATCTGGATACATAACATAAATGGACAGGTTATAAGATGTGCATATATTGACACTTCACTAGAAGAATTAAAAGATAGAAATCGTTACGTAGCTGATTTTAAAGGTTTTATAAATAAAACTATACCAGCTGATGCTTTCTGTACCTTAAGAGCTTTCAATGCTCAATTATGTTACTTTTATAATAATATTGCCTATGCTGCTTTTGCATCTGAAGAAGACATGAAATTGGTATGCTCACAAAGAATTATATACAATGGATATAAATTAGATGGACGACCCAGAATACTTAACTGTTCTTACACACAAGCTGAATTAGTTCCTTTATCTGATACTATTTCTCTTAAGTCCCCTTCTAATAAATATCAAAGAAACAGACGCCTCTCGTTTAACAATAACCTATATAAAGAGAAAGGCAAAGATGTTGAATATACATTACTTATTACACAACATATTGAAACTCCTTTCAATAATACTTCTAATTTCTTAGATTTAATTCTAACCAAACTTCAAAAATTAGACTCAATCAAATCTCAATTATGCAAAATTAGATTCTCAGATCCTCATTTTTACTAATCATGATAGACCTACAGCTCGTCAGTTATAATATACTTCACATTAAGTGAATTACAGCTAAAGAGTATTCCTACTGATAACTGGAATACTTCTAATATTAATATAGATGTTATCTCTTTTTTAAACAATCAAATTTCCCAATTTTACAATAATAGACAAAATGATATCAATAAGATAGATAAAGATATTACATAATTAGATGATAATACAAGTAACAACATAATTAAAGGAGAAATAATAATTTTCACTATACACAATATAAGGGGCATCAATAATACAACAGATCCTATTAAATCTTCACAAATAATAAAACATTTCATACATCATAATGTAGACTTTGTCAGTCTTACAGAAACTCATCACAACTCATCAATGTTATACAAACATAAACAGAACCAATATTATACAACTTTTTGGAGTCAACCCGATCCATTACAATCTTTTGCAGGTGTCGCTCTATTAGTGTCAAAAAAATGGGACAAATACATTGCTTCTTCATTTACATCAGACCCACGAATGCTTTACGTAGATTTATATTTAAAAGGACATATTAAACTTAAAATAATAAGCTGTTATATTCATACTAATGTAACTAATCCTAAAAGTAAATATGATTGAAGATTCCTACAAAAACAAATTCTTAACATACTAGATGATAGCTACAAACAATGCTACCATACAATTATAATGAGGAATTTTAATATTAATATAGATGATTATCATGAGCGTTTAAAACTCAATAAGAATCTTAAATGGCAATTTGACTTAGTAGAAGGATTGTCACATAGAAATTATACAGATCTACAATTATTATATAATGATGATATCCTTCCAACTTTCTTTTCACCACACAGTGCTATTAAAACCTATACACTCAAGAGACTTGATGGCATTTTTTGTTCACAAAATTTCTTTGCTAACCTTCTTTACTACAGTATTTTAAAACCTTTCATTTATCAATCAAATCATAGGATTATCACGTTATACTTTGCTAATCTGGTAAAAAGACAAGAAGCTCAAGCAAGATGCAATAAAACAAAGAGAAAAAAGTTTAATTTTGCCATCATGACTGAAAAAAAATGGAAGTTTTTTGCAGAAACTACAGACATATAATTCAAACAACACAATATGGATAAACTGCTTCTACTATCTAAATTATATGATCATATAAATCGTATATGAGAATACTTTAGAAATGCCACTCTAACTACTACCACCAAATCCATTTCCTACAAATGGGTTTTTACAGATCAAAAAGCTCCTAAACTAAAGGAATTAGTAACTTTTTATAATCATATAAATTAATTAACAAAATAGTAATTAAATTTAAAGCCGCTAGGGTGAATTCAAGAACTTAACCCCTAGAAGATGAATGGAATGCCGATTTAGAAATTATAAAAAAAGTTACATCCTCTGCCAATTTACAAATAACTTCTTTGCCAAATATAATCACCAATTCTAATGTTAAAGAAGTTAGAAAAATACTTTTGAAAGTTTACCATAACTTAAAAGCACTATCCAGAATTGAAGAGGCTAATATTTTATACTAAAGAATCAAACACTTTATAGATCAACATTGCTTACAATATGAATCAAATCCAGGTAAAATAATTCAGTCAGCATTAGAACGATCAAAGAAAACTATAATTTTAGATCGTCTTATTATTAAAGACGTTAATGGAAAAAGTTCTCTAATTAATGATCCACAGCTTATCAAAGAACATGTTAACAAATATTTTCAAAATTTTGCGATTTCTGATTCACCTGCTACCTCTCTCTTTGGAAGATAGATCGATCAATACTAACCAAAAGATTATGTTGATAGTACTTAGTTTAACCATCTTATGCAACCTCCTACCATTGAAGAATTATCTTCAGTAATCTCTCAACTTCCAAATGATAAAGCCGCTGGTCCATCAGGAATTTACAATGAAATGATAAAATATTTAGGAAACAATACATATCAACTACTTTGAAAACTAATTAAAATGTGTTTTGAAATTAATGATATACTTTTAGAATGGAAAATAGCTCATGTATATCCTATAGTTAAACCTGTAAATTGGGATTGTGATATAACAAAAACTAGTCTTATCACCTTATTGGATACTACAAAAAAAGTTTTTGTTAAAATTATTACTAATCGACTTTCTAAAATACTTGCTAAATATAACACGCTAAAAGAAAACAATTATGCTGGTCTTCCTGAAGGTTTAACAGAGAATCTGATAAAAATAATGAACCTAATAATTGAGGATGCTATTGAAAACAAAAAGACTTATAGATTCTTTTGCAAGATTTGTCTAAGACTTACAATAGAGTAGATTTCAATATTCTCAAGCTTGCACTTAGAAGAATAAAAATTCCAGAAAACTGCATTTCCTGCATTATCAATCTTTTTATAAATAGAAAAAATGCTATTCTCATCCAAGATAGCCTCTCTGATTTTTATGAGGTCAAAATTGGTATTAATCAAGGAGAAGTTATATCACCTTTATTATGGTGTATCTACTTTGACCCCCTTCTGTGTGAAATAGACAATCTAAAAAAAGGTTATACTATAGAACATTTCTGGATCTCTAACGTCAAAGATATGTCTTTATCCTCTTTATCAGCACAGGTTTCTGCTTTAGGCTACATGGATAACTCAAACTGGCTTGCACATTCAAAAAAAGATTTGGAAGACATATTAGAAGTAGCAGACGAATTCTACAATATAACTAAAGCTGCTATTAATAAATTAAAGTCACAATTATTAACAAATACTATCACAACACCACAACCAATACCCATCAAATTTGGATTTAGTATAGTTGATATCAAACCAGAATTGGGCTCTATTAGATTCTTAGGGGTCTGGATTAATATATTTAATTCAAAATATTCGTTAAAACACAGACTAAAGACACTATTACCAAATTCACCACAATCCTTAAATTAAAACCACTTACTGACAAACAATTCATATACATCCTCAACATGGTGCTTTTTCCATTATTTGAATACTGATTACAAACTACTCCTCTTTCCTTCAATGAATGTAATAGAATCTCTGTTTCTTTAAGAAGGATGGTTAAACACAATGCATCAATAACCTTAACTACTCCTGACTGTCTATTTAAAGGTAGTGTCTTTTATAACCTGAATGATCTGTAAACATAACAGCTAAAATCGTATTCTATAGCGCTCCTCTATCAATTAAATTCAAAATCAATTTATAAACACATATCAACAATTCGCTTATTCCAACTACAATCTCAATATTCACTATATTCTTCTCCTTTGAAAAAATAGGATAAACGATTTGATACTAAATTTTGCAGAAATATTATTAGCATGATCTTGAGCTTAATAAAACATGAAAATATTGGCATCTCTCTAATTACAAACCAATTTTAGCGAATGATATCAAAGGAGGCTCACTGCCCTTAAACCTTATACTCAATACTGACGAATTAAAAAAATATAGTAATATACTTCACAATATTCACTATTATTTATAGATCAATTTCTAGATATTAATGGTTCTTACTTACTAAATTGGAGAGATATCACTCAAAGAAATATATATAATCACATACCCACTACCGCTCATATTCCTAATCTATATTATATAGTAGAAAGAAAAATACTAGATAGTTTAAATAATAGATTAGTACACAGTTTTTATAGATTAGATAGTTCAAATAATAGTTACATAGATATACCTAGTATAGAAATTAGTTTAGATAATTTAAAAAAAGAATTCGTGACTATCCATCACCCTGTTATAGATGTGACTATCATAGGAAGAATCCTCAGAAAAATGAAAAACCAAAATAACATTCTAGTCCAACACTTCATTAAAGCTAACCTTCATGATGATATTAGTCAAGATTATAATAATAGATCAATCGTTTAATGTTTTGGCTGTAATCTCAATGATACTGCTTTATTAAACTTCTGCAAAAAACCACCTAACCATCTGAGGAAACTCTTTGGTAGACCTATAACATATACAACTTGTATTAAAGGCTATAATGCTCTTACTGCCGTAGTTGTTGAAAGAAGATGTATAACTCACCCACTTAAGAAGACTACATTCATCATGAAACAAACTCCTAAAAATCATATTGCACCTCATCATTGTCAATTGCTGAGGAAAGATGCACTCTGATAACCTGTTATATTATCAATAAATCATCTAACCAATATAGGTATTAAATGCCTAACTCAGTCAACAAACACTTTGCTAATTAGAAAATTTATAAAAAATGTTTCATATCAAGATGTGCTCATAAATCTATCTCAATAATATAAAGATTTTAATACATCTAATTTTTGCACCGATGGCTCTCTTTCTAATCCTACTTCAGAAGAGTGTAAAATAGGACTAGGATGGATTTACCCAGATTTATTACACAAATACTAACATTCTTTTAATGCTGCAATATTATATCACCTATCCTTCACCAGAGCTGAACTCTTTGCTTTACTTACTGCTTTGATTGTTTGTCCCAAACTCTCTTCACCAATAATATATTTGGATAGTCAAGCAATCATTAACGATTACTATAATTTCTGCTTGAATCAGAAATTCACAACAAGAACACGTAAGAAAATACCTAATTATACTGTATGGATTCTAGTCAACCATATAATCAATGAACTAAATCTTACTATTAGGCTGATTAAAGTCAAGGGTTATTCAGGGGATCATTACAATGATGTGGCTGATAACTTAGCAAAAGCTGGATGTTCTAAATCACCTTTATTACTTGATCTTACAACATGTGATAATTTACAGCTTCTTTTTAGCTTCAACTAAACCCCTGTCGAGTTTTTAATCAGAAAATTATGGAAAACCTCAATATCGTTAAACAGTTTTCAACATTTTTGAATCTCAATAGAAATTCGCATTTAACTCAACAATCACACTCCTCTGATATTCATTGGCTGACCTCTTTTACAGTATTTTCTTCAAATATGAGTGATGCTTCAGCTGCTACTTTGTTCTTTCAAAGACGTAGAAACGGCTTTAAATTAAAATCCTTAACTAATGAATTACCCACAATTGAAAAACTTTCAATAAGAAAATCCGATCTGTACAAAGATTGGTTTTGTATCTACTGTAAATCATATAGAGAAGATTATTATCACTTGTAGACATGCTCTCGTAGAATACAGGTTATCACAGAGATTTGCTCATCTACTCTTAATTTTTTCAACAAATTGGTCTTAGACAAAATGACCATAGGCTTAACCTCTATTATACCATCAAACCTCAACTAATAGATCTATTGAACCCTTCACTTAACCTTACCTCATGTATGCACTTGGCCAAAGAAGTCATTCCAAAACAAATGTTTTTACTTCTTAAGAAGCTGTTTTCTCCTGTCAACTCAAAATGTTTCCTTATGGATACTTCTAATTTCCTCACTAACGCTTTTTATGATAACATTTGGGCTCCCAGATGTAAGAGAATAATTCAAGAAGAGAGGAAAAATGGTATCTCCATGAGACTAAAAAAGAAAAAAGTCAAAATCAAACGTCCTTCAAACCAAAAATTTATAATAAAACTGTATCAAGTAGTTGGGTCACTTGGTGTACTTCAGCTATGAATTTTGGTTTTTCTTAGTTCGATTTCTTGGAAAGGTACTGACAGTTTCATTTGAATATCTTGTTGACGATTCAATTATTAAATATAGATTTTTTGGTTTTTTCTGAGGGATTTTCCAGTGATTGGTCAATCCAAATGGATTTGTAACAGAATCATGGGGGATAGTCTTATAACCAATTGACTTTCGATTGGAATAATAGGGTATTATCGTTCCTTAGGGACGATAGTATTATCGTACCTAAGGAACAATAGTATTATCATACCTAAGGAATGATGGTTTTATCATTCCTTAGGGACGATTGTTTATTGTTCCTTAGGGACAATTGTTTATCGTTCCTTAGGGACAATTGTTTTATCATTTCTTAGGAACGATTGTTTTATTGTTCCTTAGGGAAAATTGTTTTATTGTTCCTTAGGGATGATTGTTTTATCATTCTTTAGAAACGATTGTTTTATCATTTCTTAGGAACAATTGTTTTATTATTCCTTAGGGACGATTGTTTTATTGTTCCTTAGGGACAATTGTTTTATCATTCCTTAGAGACGATTGTTTTATCATTCCTTAGGGATGATTGTTTTATCATTTCTTAGAGAAAAATGTTTTATCGTTCCTTAGGGATGAATGTTTTATTGTTCCTTAAAGACGATTGGTTATCGTTCCTTAGAGACGATTGGTTTATCGTTCCTTAGGGATGATTGTTTTATCGTTCCTTAGGAACGATGGTATTATTGTATCTAAGGAATGATGGTTTTATCATACCTAAAGAATGATGATTTTATTGTTCCTTAAAGACAATTATTTTATCGTTCCTTAGAGACAATGGTATTATCATACTTAAAGAATGATTATTTTATCGTTCCTTAGGGATGATAGTATTATATACCTAAGGAATGATAGTTTTATCGTTTCTAAGGAATGATGCATTTATCATTCCTTAGGTATGATGATTTTATCGTACCTAAGAAATGATGATATTATCATACCTAAGGAACGAATGGTTTTATCATTCCTTAGGGATGATAGTATTATTGTACCTAAGGAATAATAGTTTTATCATATCTAAAGAATGATGATTTTATTGTTCCTTAGGGATGATAGTATTATTGTATCTATAGAATGATGATTTTATCGTTCCTTAGAGATGATTGTTTTATCATTTTCTAGAGACAATAGTATTATCATATTTAAGAAACAATGGTATTATCATACATAAAGAATGATAGTATTATTGTACATAAGGAATGATAGTATTATCGTTCTTTAGGTATGATGATTTTATTGTATTTAAGGAATAATAGTTTTATCGTATCCAAAGAACGATGAATTTATCATTCCTTAGGGATGATTGTTTTATCGTTTCTTAAGAACGATGGTATTATCATTCCCTAGAGACGATAGTATTATCATACCTAAAGAACGATAGTTTTATTGTTCCTAAGGAATAATGCATTTATCGTTTCTTAGGTATGATGATTTTATTATACGAAAGGAACGATGGTATTATCATACCTAAGGAATGATAGTTTTATCGTATCTAAAGAATGATGATTTTATCATTTCTTAGAGACGAATGTTTTATCGTTCCTTAAAAACAATAGTATTATTGTACCTAAGGAATGATAGTTTATAGTACCTAAGGAACGATGGTTTTATCATTCCTTAGGTAAGATGCATTTATAGTTCCAATGAACCAAACTTTTGGATTAAACCGATTTGATAAAATAATATTGATTTAATGTACTATTTGAGTTTATTTCTAGTATATAGGAATATTTATATAAATAAGCTTAATTTTTTAACTTTTTAAAAAATAATTTCAATCATTTTCAAATTTTTTTTTTTACATTTCACTAAAATCCTGAAAAAAAATCGCCTCAAGAACAAAAGATCTAAGTTGAATTTTAGTCAATTTTCGTTTTTAACTATCAAAATCAGATGAAAAAAAGGCTGTATTTTAGTCAACTTTTCAAAAATAAACTGATTTTTTTTACTTTTTATAATAGAAATATGTTTTCAACTATCAATCAGATGAAAATTAAGTTGAATTTTAGTCAATTTTTCTGATTTTTTATTCTTTTTATAATAGAAACATACCCTAACCATCAAAATCGGACGAAACTTAAGTTGAATTTTTCTGGTTTTTTTACTTTTTATAATAGAAATATGCCTCTAACCAGTATTATCATGAGACACTGATGGACACTGATGGGACACTAATAGAATATAAATAAAACAGATAGAACCTTTGGGATATAGTATAGGACAGGTTAGAATATATAGCTGAGATAACAAATCTCTGAAATATCAAAAATGTATATCACTACCTCTAACTATCAAATTGAATAAAAATTATGTTGAATTTTAGTCAATTTTTCTGATTTTTTTCTGATTTTTATAATAGAAATATGCCTTTAACTATCAAAATCAAATGAAACTTAAGTTAAATTTTTCTGATTTTTCTGATTTTTTTTACTTTTTATAATAGAAATATGCTTCTAATTATTAAAATCAGATGAAACTTAAGTTGAATTTTTGTGATTTTTTTACTTTTTATAATAAAAACATACCTTCAACCATCAAAATCAGACAAAATTTAAGTTGAGTTTTTGTGATTTTTCTGATTTTTTATTCTTTTTTTTCAAAAATAGCAATATTATTATAATATATATTTAGGACAATTTAAGGGGATTTTAGGAGGAAAATGTATTATATTTTTATTATTTTACATAGTTTTTCCATTTTTTACTTATATTTTTTAGATAAAAAATTAATCAGTAGATTTTGGTAATATTTATGTTATATTTTTATAAATTATATTAGGTTTTTATTATTAATAAAATTATAATATTTAATAAATTTAATAAATATAATATTTTAATTTTATATGCTTATTTGACCAAATTGATATCAAATTGAAGCCAATTTTAGGGCTGATTTATAGTTATTAAATTCTGAATTGATGCTGAATGATACTGAATTAAGGTCAATTTTAGGTTAATTTATAGTTATTTAAATTCTGAATTGATGCTGAATGATGTTAAATTGAGATCAATTTTAGGCTGATTTATGATTATTTAAATTCTGAATTAATGCTGAATGATGCTGAATTAAGGTCAATTTTAAGCTGATTTATAGTTATTTAAGTTCTGAATTGATGCTGAATAATGCTATATTAAAGTCAATTTTAAGCCAATTTATGTTATTTAAGTTTTAAATTAATGCTGAATGATGCTGAATTAAGGTCAATATTAAGCTAATTTATGGTTGAATTTAATATGAATGGTTATATCTGATTAAAGTCGATTGGCGTCTATCGACGTCTGAATTATTGCTAAATTAAGACCAATTTTAGGCTGATTTATAGTTAAATTTAAAGTTCTGAATAGCTATAAATAGTATCAAAATCAGCATAAAATTGGCCATCTGATTTTTAGTTTATTTGGACTATTTTGACTAGTGTTTATCCATTTCTTTTCAATCTTATTATATTCTATTAATTTTATTTTTTTAAATAAATTAATTTGTATTAAAGATTTAAATAAGTTTTATTTTTTATTTTTATTTTGGTTTTTTATTAAAATAGAATGATATTTTTTGTAAAAATTTTTTTGCAAATTTTTTTTATAAATAGAAAATAAAAAAAAAAGATAGTTTAAAAAGTAAAAAATTTGAAAAGTAATATTAATCAATTATTTTTTTTTAAATTAAATAAGAATAATAAAATTAAATTAAGTATTTATGTATTATACTATTTTATGTTATTTTTTTTTAATTTTAAAATAAAATTAAATAGCTTTTTATATAAATAATTTATTTAAAATTATTATATAATTTATATCTATAAATAGTTCTAATTCGTGATATTAGATCTAGAATTATTTCAAAACTAAGCTAACAAAACTAATAAACTTAATAATACAATTATCTTAAAGGTCTTTTTTAAGAGAAATTAATGATTAGCAAATAAAATAATTTATTATTATGATTCACTTATATAGTAGATTATCACGATCAATCCTATGATAAAGTTCTATAAGAAATTTGTATATAGAATTGTATACAGAAATAATATGTTTTTGAATTTATAAATAATATATGGTGATACCATATGAAGTCAATCCTACTGCGTCACAAAAGATTGACGAATGATCAACGTTATTAACATCGTTAACATTT
>CAJVPP010002326.1:0-15292 GCA_910592005.1 Funneliformis mosseae
GTTAAAATAATGAAAATGAATATCACAATGATAGCTGTGATAGCAGTGAAATCAGTGAAAACAGTGATCACGATTTTTCTAGTGATCATTAGTGACATTAGTTGGCGCAGTCATTTAGTTGCGCAAACAGATTATCACTAACAACAAACTTGTTTAGTTTAAAGAAATTCAAAATTTAATATGTTAAACATTAAAAAATAATTACTTGCATTTCATAATAAGATAATCATCTACTAATATTCAGAATCTATTTCTCGGAAATCCTATTAGAAATGTATTCTATAATACTTCTATATATATTAATAGATTACCTGTTAGTCTTCGTTATGTATAATATTAGTTACAGTGATCAAAAGTTTTTTTTTATTTTTTTTTAAAACCTATTTTTTTATTAATCATTAGATTTTCTTTCGACTTGGATCATTTCATAAATAAGTGATATGAATTTTTTTTAAGATCAGATTACTGCAATATAATATTTTATTATTTTTTCACTCTATAATTAATTGTTTTTATTTTTTATTTGATCATATAGGTTAGGTTTTTCAGTCTTTTTTCTTTGATAATTCCATTATAATTTTATAATTTTCTTAAATCCAATTTTATTAAAAAAGAAATTTTATTATAAAATAATAGTGATATAATTATGATTCAATTCTTCTATTTCTGTACTTATACGTTACAGTAAAATAGATTATTCAATTTTTTTAATAGTAATATTATCCCTACTAAGAATAGTTAAAAATTGAATCCAACTTGTAAAAACAAATAAATTTCTAAATTAAAAATTGTATTTTTAATAAGATGAGTATTTGTCATTTATCAAAACTTTGCCTCTATTGAAACTTTTACCACCCATTAAAACTTTTGTCATCTATTGAAATTTTTGCAATTTTGCCTTTAATAAAAAAATTTGGTAAAACATTTTGATGAGTTTCAATTTCAATGCTTGTCAAACCTCTATATTTTTTCTGAAAACCTTAATTGTAGTTGAACTCTTTTAGGAATAGTTTAACAAGCTCAATTACATCAAAGATTTAGTGAATTTTTTTTTAATCACAAATTTTTGATTTGTCTTAAAGGCTTGACATAATTTTGATTAGTCTGAATGTAAAAAAAGTTAGTAAAATGAGATATAGTGTTAAATAGTACAGATGTAAGCTTACTAACTAACCATTTTTTCAAGTAAAAAAAATTTAAGACTAATAAATATGACATAGTATTATAGATGAGAAATGAAACCCCTTAATAATAATCAAAACTTAGACAAAACTATATTAAAATTATAATAAGGGATATGATGAAACCCATTCGATACGACAAAAGCCGAAACTGTCAAAACTATATTAAAAACATAGAAAAGGGTATGACGAAATTATTTTGAGGAGGTTTTGGCAGGCATCTATACATAGTATATTATGTAATATTACGGTTAAATCATCAGGTTCATAGTATCTAGAAATTAAACTTAAATATGCTATCAAGAAATTTCTGCCAAAAAAAAGTGCATGATGCAAGTTGATTTCTTATTATAGTTTTAAATAAAAAAATTAAATAATAACAATTAAAAAATTTAATTAATTGTAATCTGATTTCTTTTACTCAAGTTTTGCAAGTATAAAATTAGCGTCGTTTACCTTCTTTATTTTGTTTTATACTTTTAAATATTATAAAGCTTTTCATTCTCAAATTCTAATATAAGCAAGCAATTTTTGAAAATGATAAATTGATTTATAACTTTAGTCTGTATTTTCTTGATTTTAGCATTATTCATCAAACTAACTCTATTGGATTTACGAAAATGTTAAGAACCTTCTTTCGATAACTTTAAAATATACAAGTGAGACTACGTAATAAGTTTTATTTTATTGGAATTATCTTCAAATCCTCTTGTTACAGGTCAAAATTTAACTGTTTATATGGTTGGTGAAATGGATGAAGTTATTGAAAAAGATATAATAATGAGAATATATCATGATCCTAAAGGAAATTTTGAGCATAAATTTGAATTTGTAAATTATTTGTTGAACTAAGCAGGTTCGTTTATCTATTTGAAAAAGGAAACTTTGATTTGCTGCAACCTTGCTTATAAAGAAAGATGATTCTAATGAACTAAAAAATATTGTAATTTCAATTTATATAAAAGTCATCAGTATGTAAATGACAAAATAATTTTAATGTTTGTTAATTATTTATGAATTAATCTTTTTTTATTATTTGTTATTAATTTTAAATCTAGATGAGAAAATTCTGCTATACTTCAAGGAAATACTTAAGGTTTTTCATCCTTAAATGAAATAATCTTTACGTAATTGTAATCCTGAATAAATACTTGTATGATTAGTTTGATATACAGTTATTATTTTATTTTTTATATTTTACTATATGTTAAACTTTTATATTCATTCAATAAAAGAGTTTTTTTTATTATAACTGTTAAATAAAATTTCGAATATAACATTCTTTTATGAAATTAAAATTCTTATTTTGATTATTAAGATTATCAAAATAACTTTTGAATAAATGCATTTGATAAGCACTTTTCATAATCATAAAATTACAATGGAAGTGATATTTATATTCCTTCTTACAATCTCATGTTAATATTTTTATAATTTTAAAAAAAACTGGAAAGCTTTTTCATTAAAGAAATGTAAATATATTGTTACATTTAATAAATTCTGTCTAAAAAACTATAATTTCGCATGTAGTTTGTTTTCAATATTTGCAATTAGTCCTTGTTAGATCATTTTAACAGATTCTATTGTTACGATGACAGATGACAGGATAGTAGGATGTCAGGCTATCCTGATTATTTTTTTTTTTATAAATATAAGCTGAAAATCTTAAAATAGCTTAATATTTTACACGTAATTACGAAAATAAAAAATATGAACTAAGAAAATAGGGAATTTAAAATAAACAAAGTTGTAGATAAAAAATTATAATGCTAAAACAGTGAAACCAAATATATCACAAGGAAGGAAAGGAAGGTTTAAAGTATGCACTATAAGAAGTGTGAGCAAATTTAATTAATAAGTATTGTGAGTGATTAGCATTTGTTTAGTTCAATATATTGATATTGTAAAAGTGTGGAACGCTGATGTTGAGGCAACATTGATTAATTAATTTTATTGATAACATTTACATAATAATTAACAATCATTTTTTAATAAAAAATTCTGCTGCTTACATTTCAAATTTTATATATAAATGCATAAATAAAATAACTATTAATAAAATTATATACATATTTTAAAGTCATGTGATAAATTTTATCTATAATACTTTTTTAGTTAAAATTTGACAAGAACTGAAAATGCTATATGTGTAGCCTAATGCTTATCTACATTGACTCACTCTCTCTTACTACGATCATTGCTTGACTTAGCAGTATTATTATACGACAATTATGCTTGACCACAAAATTTATTCACATCAGACTTTTAGTCTCTTTTCATGTGATAGCCATACTTAACTTGTAATCAAAATGAATATTTGCGAAAAAAAGCTAGTGAAATTTTTAAATTTTGTATTTTGTTATGAAACTATTGAAGATTAAGAAATTATCATTTAAAAATTTTGGTAAAAGTCCTATCGAATCTCAAAAATTTGTATCACTAAGAAAATATTATTATTGATCTTCTTTTAAAATAAAATAATTTGAAAAGGAAGAATTTGAGATTGGAATTATATTTTAAAATAGGGTATTAAAGATACTTACCTTATTAGATATAGAAAAATTCTTAATTATTTTGATCCTTTCGATGACAATATACTGTATAGTATATTAATCATTAAGTGATCAACATCATGTGAGTCTAGAATTGATAGTTTTGTTAATACATTAAATTATAATAAAAGCTTAAAAAAATCACTTATACTATATGACAAAAAATCAACTTATTTTGATGTTTGATTAATTTAATGTAAATTTTACTACTATTCTTGATATAATCAGAATCACAACATTTAAGGATACTAACAATCGTTAAAAAAAGTTTCTTAAATTAATTATATAAATAATTTTAAATATTTTGAAACTTTCCAAATCCTTTAATTATTTTCGTTTTTCAATAAAAATACTTATACATATCAATTTAAAAATGTATTGGAATAAAGGTGAAAATAAGGTTTTAGAGATTCATTTTAAAATTTTCTAAGATAGGTGGCTGAGAAAATAAAAGACTAGCTAATGAATGAATATAACGATACTATAAGTTTTCAGCATTTTTTCTTTATGCTATTAATTAATACAGAATACATTTTCCATTTCCCATTATTTCTCAATAGTGGATTTATACTTTTACTTTATTGACTGACTAAATTTTTAAGATATTTTGTGACCGTTACTCTATGTTCCTTGTAAAAATAGCCCATAAATCTTCTATAAAAATAAGTCAAAACTGTTAAAAAACTAATTGTTCGTATACTTATAGCTCTAGTTCATTATCTTGCTAAAGGCGTCAGTTTTTACACAATATTAAGAAGGTATTTTCTACTATGTTTTTATGACTATGAATTAAAAACTGGTTTTTCTAATTACATAATTAATCCTATATGTTGATACTTATTTAATCCTTTAGATATGGAGAACTAGCCATTGATTTTTATATTAAATAACCCAAAAAGTTTTTCAATTTAAAAATAAAGATGTAATTCCAGTCATTCATGTATTTCTAAGTTCATTATAAAATATAAAACTTAAATAATAGATCACAATTTGACACTTCTTATTATAGCTAAATGTTACCTTTAACAAAAATTTAGACACATTTTTTTATAAGAAACTGTAGGGTTTCCTAGGATATATATATAAAAGTTTTGAGATAAGCTTGATATCTGACTAGTATTTTCAGTCTTTTCAACTTAGCCAAGTTATAATATATTGTGGACTTGATATATTAATTTGCCATTCTATTTAGTAGTTCTTTAAATAGAGTCTTATCATTTTGTCTCTATATTAAAAATTTTTTTTCCAAGATAAAGTTAAAAATTATATTATGTAAAAATATTTCAGTTTGACTTTAATTTATTTAAGGGTACTCTAAATATAAATATATAACTGACGAAATAAATAAATTAAACTAAAATCATACAAATATACTACTTATACTATATAATTATTTTTCAATTTCAATGTCTTAGTCTTGCTTAAGAAAGTATTTACACAAGGTAATATCCATTCTTGTCAATAAGTCTATAAGAAAGCTCTAAGAAATGTTTAAATAATAAATAATCTGAATTAATTAATGGATTATGTTTAAATTTACAAAATTATCAGTAATTAGTACCCTATATAACTTCAGATAAAAGTTTGAAAAATATTGATAGTTCTGAATTAAATTGTTAAATTTTCTAAAGATTTACCTTTCAAAATCTTCAAACTTGCCTCTCTTTGAATTTTATAATAAATGATTAAAACTTCTTTAATGTTATGCACTTTTAAATGTTAGTATATTAAGTATAGAAAGAAACTAGTAGATTACATATACCTAATTTTTGATAATTCTTATTGCTTCTTGAAGTTATGTTTAAATAAAAGGCCAAGTTTATCAGTAAATTGTTTCATCTTTTTTTTCAACTTAACATAAAACTTTTCTCATCATTAACTAATTTAAGAGACCTAAAACCCTAGTAATGCTATAATTAGAATAACTCCTAATATATTATAATTAAGATTTATTTACAGATGGTTGAACGTAACTAAGCTATTATATTTTATACATCATTTTGACCTTGCTGATAAACAATCAATACAAGTGCAGTTGAGTAAATTGTTATGCTTCTAATTTTTCCATAAATGATACGATCTATACCAATTAACTTATATGTTTGAATAAACTAACAAATAACTGTAAGTGTATTTTATCGAGAAACATAAGCAATTTATTTTCCAATATAAGCAACAATATTCAAAAGTTAAAACTTACATGTAAGCCAAGTTCATTTGTTAGAAATTTTTTTAAATTCATACTGTTTATAATTACATGATTATAAAAATAATAATATTCTTAAAATGACAAATAAAGACTTTAAATGACAAGTGTATTAAAAAATTTAAGTAACAAAAAATTAGATATAATTTTAGAAGTTTTAGAAGTGAAGTGTTAACATTCACTTCAAATGATTAGAATAATGTCACATGATTCATTATCACATGAAATAATTTTAAAATATTATTGGCTACTTATATTGATTACAATCTCACAATTTTTGAAAACTGAAATTATTACAGTATATAAGATTAGTTTCATATATTATGATAACTTCCCATTGTTGTAAGAATGCTTATAATAAATGATTGGAATAATTAGAGTACCTAAGACTAATTGAGAAATGATAAATATCTAGTGAAAAACAGGTGAAGAAGAGCAAATAAGTAGGGGTTGATACTTTAGGTAAATATTGCAGCTAACTCCTCTGTTTGAAAGAAGCGACATGCAATCTTAATAGTGATTAAAACCTATCACTGCACTAGGATGAATATTATAAAGTCCAGCCTGAAGTGCGTAATGGTTCCTTGAATTTTTTACTCTTCAGATTAATTTCTTTCTTTGAAGATCAACAAGAAATTTTCCTTTATATCAAAATATTTAAATATTTTTCTTTTTTATTTTTATTAATATCTGCAATGTATTTTCTTTATAAAATTTTGTTTTTTTTAACTAAATTTTATATAAAATAAAATAAATAAAAATAAGCTTTAAAAGGTTATATAAACACACATTCTATTTTAAATAAACTGTTTAACTTTAATGTGTAATTTTAGATTATGTTTTTAACAAGTCTGTGTTTGCTTATTTTAAGTTTTTAAAAATAAAGTGATATTTATAATATTTTTCGCAAAAAATAAACCTCATTTTAAAATATTTAACTTTCTTTATTGCAAAAGTTTTTGATTATACTAACAAATAAAAAATTGCAAATGACTATCGAAAAAAAGATATAAGTTATAATAAACAAGCAATTATGACTAAAGAAAAGTGTTGACAATAACAATTATAGGCTACTCTTGTATGACATATAATGAATAGGTTCTTCACCTCTGAAGAAGTTTAAAGTTATTACAATTATATAAAAAATTAAAAGTAAGTTTGAATACTTTTGTCGAGTTTTTAAATGAATGGCTATTTAAAGCTGAAATGAAAGAAGCCATTTGATGTCAAACCTTTATATCTGACGAAAAAAAGAAATACTAGAAATATATGACGTTACAAGGAAAATCAAAGTAATATTTGTGGTGATCTTTTGGTAGGTGAGAGTATTTTCATTTAGAGTGTTATTTCTCAAGGTGTAGAATACATTTACTGTATCAAAGGAGGAAGCATTATCAGCGGCAAATATTAAAATTACTATGATATAACCTACAAAATACTCTTTATTAACAGGAAATAAGAAAAGCTCTGAAGTTTCGATAGGTGTCAAAATTGAAACTAATTTTGACATTTTACCAAATTTCTTTTTAAAGATAAAATCAAGAAAGTTATAACAAGTAACAAAACCCATCAAAACCTTTGATATGCAAATGAAATTTTCAATTACCTCTCAAATAACATTCACCTATTTATATTTTTATATATTCTTTTTGGAAATACTGATTCTTTTGTTTAGATCAGAATTAAAATACGTTAAATCTTGCAAATTTAATTAATTTGAAATCATGAATAAAATCATTTGAAACTGTCAAAACCGTCAAAATAACATGTCAAAACTATTTTCAAAAAAATTCAACTTTTGCAAAAATGATTAAGGATTTACTTCGCAACCTTAGTCTGTGAAACTCTTACAAAAATACATTTTTTTTGGCTTAGTATCTTAATCAGAAAACCTTGTGAGCTATATATTCAGCTAATTTAACAGATCAGTTACATATTTACAAGAGGAATCAGAAAATATTTATCAATTAATACATTTTGCAATTATATGTTAGAAATTCTATTGCAGCAAGAGCTCATCACCATCCTAAAATGGTTGAAATAGTTAGTATTTCATAAAATGAAAGGTGTTGAAATAAGAATTATGACATAGTATAAATTTAGAAACTATATATGATTAAACATTATCCGAGAGGATAAGAGATATTTGAGGTGATGATTATTACATGTAGTTTTTGATTTAGATAATAGTGGTTTTTGAGTATTAATGATTTTGGGCGATTCTATCCGCATTTTTTTTTATTTTAAAAAAAATGATTTCATTAATATCATTTAAGTTTATTTATATATAGATAACATTTCAGTAATACATAACTTTTTTTATTTAGGCAAAATCAGTAAGCTATATAATCCAAATATGAGATATTTATATTTTAGCATAGATTTCTAGTCTCTAGGATTGAAAGCATTCTGAATAAGAACGTTTAGTTAATACAGATAATAAATTTTTTTTTATCGATTACTAAGGTGCAATGAGGTTCTAAGCATTCAAATAAAAGTAGAGAATGAGTTACCAGTCAATTAGCTGGTCAGTTAAAATTGATCAGTTAACTGATCATTCAGTCAAAATTTTTTAACTGACCGTTAACTAATCACAATCAGTGTTACCATTTCAATTTGTAACATTATTTCACTATCTTATTTTTTTTGATGAAATCAGCATCAAAGACTACTTTTTTGTTTCTGTAGTAATTTGCAGAATATGATTTACATGTTGCATAATTAGAAAAATTTTTTAAGAGTATTTTAAATATTTTATATAAAAAGTTCAGAGAATTTAAATAAAAAGGTTCGCAGGCAGATTCATCTTTGAAGTATTTACAGTACAATAATTTACTTATTAAATAAAAATATATCTACGAAATAAATGAAGAGATGAAACCTAAAAATCTTATAACTTATATATGCAAATGGTCATTATGTATGAATGAAATCATCTAATTTTATTGATTAATGTCATGGCCCATAGAATACCATTATTGAAAGTGTATTTTTGTCAAAATGATTTAATTTTTTTATATAAAATACTTAAATTCAGTTACATGTTTTACTAAAAAACATGCAGTATATAAATAAACAATGATAAATATTCGTAATAAGTATCAAATCTTTTAATTCAAATTTTTTTATTATTTTTTTTTAAAAAAAAAATGTTGAAGATTACAGCTGATATGATATGTAAGTTTATTAATAAGTAAATATACATACTTATAAAAGTAGAATAAAATAATAATATTTACTAGCTTTAAATCATTTTAATATTTTTTTGATATTTAGGTTTATCAATTGCGATAATGCTGATTTATACCAATTGCAAGTTCTTAAAATACTAAAACTATTCATATATATAGAAGGCCGCCAAAAGTCTTTGAACGCTTTTTGGCTCAATAAAACATTTAAAATTTTTAAAATTTAATTAAAAAATTTATTAAATATTTATTAAAAATGACATATAAATAAATTTCATACTAATTAATTAGTACTTGGTTGGGCCTCCATTTGCTACAATTATAGCCCGAATTCATTATGGCATACTATCGACCAAATTTTCGATAGTATGTATGGAAATTTCTTTCCATGACTTCTTAATATGCCGCTCTAGTTCAGTAATGTAAGAAGACATTTTTTTCCTTTCTCAGATGCTTTTCTTGACATCTGCCCACATATTTTTGATCGGGTTGAAGTTTAGACTTTGAGCAGGTCATAAAAGAATGTGCAGGTCATTTTTTACATGAAAATTCTTCGCCTGTTTCGATTTGTAGGGCTGAACATTATTCTTCTGAAAACCATCACCATTTGAAAATGCATTTTAAAGTACGAATTATGTAAATAAGATTCAAAATGTCATATGACCACAGTATTTCTAAGTCACATGAAATTACCGATATTGAATCACACCTAAAAAGTGGTATTCAGAGACTTTTGGCGGCCCTCTGTATAAATAAAATGCCAAATAGATTATTCATCATGAAATTCCTTTAATTATTTCTAATTGAATCTGATATTCAATTAAATCTTTATTAAAAGTTTATTCTTACAAGAATCGTTTTCATTAATGAATGCAATATTAAGAAGATTTTTCTTATTGAAAATGATGAAAATGATAAAATATTCTTTACAATAATTAAAAATTCTGATGAAGCATTAAGTAAAATCTGCTCAATTAAATCTTATTAATAAATCTTTTAAAGACTTGAATACCGATATATTAACATTATGCTACAACATCATTAAATAAACATTCTTCATGAATTGCGAACTAAAGGCATTAGCTTCTTACTTTAAGCATGCTCTTGAATCTTTATGTGGACTGAAAATACCAGCATTGCAAAAAATCACTGCTATCGCTTTTCTTAAGGAATTTGTTCGTTGATTATGAGATAGTTTTCTTCAAAAAGAGAAGGTTAGTCTAATTACATACAGTAATACCTCCATAAGTACACTCCCCTTGGGACTATAATAAAAAAATAGCAGAATGTGCAATTAGAGAGGGTATGCATTTATAGAGAATAAAATATTAAGAGCTCTTATGAGTTGGAACTAAAGCCTGCTATGCATTTAGAGAGAATTTACATAGAGTATGCATTTATAGAGAATGCACTTATGGAGGTTTCACTGTATAATAAAGCAAAAGATGCTGAATTTGATGACTTTGAATTGATTAATCAAATTAATAATGGTATAAATTATGTTCATCTTTGATTTATTCTCTTAAATTTTACTTTTTAAAAGATTTACGTCAGAGAGATTTTTTTATAGATGATATTAGAAGGTTCTGTGAAGTTCAGAAGAGCATCTTACCTTGGCTTGAAACTTTAAATTAGGTTAGCGCTAAAGAATACTGGCTATCTATTAATTTATATTATATTTTGCCAGAATATTATGAGATGAAATGTATCTTTATAATCTTATATAATATGAACCATCAAATTTCTTTCCAATCATTCATGTAAAAAATGAAATAAAAGAATACTATAACTGCAAGAATATTCTTAATGAAACTTCTCTTTGTATATCTTCATATTTTAAGAGTAACAAGAGAGTAGGAACTTCTAAAAATACGATCAGCTGATTTTTTGACCAAAGAACTCACAGAAATGACTCATTTTCCAAATATATTTAAATTGATAGCAACAAAATTTTTTGAATCAATTTCCTTACTTCAAATTAATAATTCTAATGACAAAAATGCAGATTTGCTTTAAAATCTGTCATTGTGTATATAATTGCTTTTCACGCTTTAATTGATTTGAATTCATCTCAATTAGCAATATATTTGCACAATTTATAAGATTGTGATAATTTATTTATTTATTTATTTTTTTTTTTAATGATGTGGCATTGACAATAACTTTATTAAATTTATATATAAGAATTTATTTATTATAGCATGTATTTCTAACTTGAAAATATTAGCATTAAATGTAATTTCTTTCTCAAAAGGAGTTACAAGATACACCTGTAAATGTGATATAAAATATGTTATTGCAAATTGTGGTAGAGCTGTTACAACTAATACATGTTTGAATTATAAAAATACGATTAGTGAAATATCTTATAAACTAGCAAAAGGAAACATCAGACTTAATAGTCATCCATCTGTGCAAAAGGTGATATATTATCAAACAGGATATATTAGAGAATCAATTAGTCAATCCTTGAATTATTTTATCAGATTATTACATCTTATATCATATAATATTTTGCATTTAATTGTTCACATTTTTATCGCAGCGTCTAACCCTCGCCTTCCTTCAAAAAAATGATTAAACAGTTACAGATGTGAAATTTATTATATAGACCATATTCAAAATGATTGAAAAGTTCTTAAAGACCTTCTCAATTGTTCAGATGAGGCATATTTTTTTTATTCATTTTCATTAGAATTATTAATGGCTAATGACAATTTATAATTATTAAACTTTAGCGCTAATATTCTATTCGTTAATTTTTTTAATGACGGAAAATCCTTTATTATTAAATTAACAAATTAAAACAACTGTTAGACATGAGAATTGGAAAATAGAATTCTATTGAAATTATATCGCATCACAAATTAGAAATATAACTAAATCTACGACTGATTATTGTATGAAATTAGATATTGCTTTATTAAAGAATCAAAAGTATTATAATATGATTGAATATAAAATTGATCAGACTTTGGTTATAGATAAGCAGTATCTAAGTAAATATTTGCCAAGTTTATGAAGGACAATTGGAAAGGCTAACTTTAATAGTTTTTATGCTTCTTATATGAGCAATTCAACAAATATGATTAATTATCTGTTCCTTTCAGTCTTTTTTCAAATACAAACGATGATTGAAGTTATTTCAATATCTTTAGTTTATTGCAAACTTTATTTAAATTTTGAATTCAAAACTTGGATGTTAGTTAACTAGATAAACAGCAAAGAAAATAACCTTTAAACAGTTTATAGAAAACGAAACTAATGATGGCAAAAGTCTCACTGCATTTGTTGACTTTAAACTTGGTTAGAATGCGATTATTTCTTTATAAGTTGATATCAATGCCATGAACTTGCTAATGATAAACTATTCATGAATTGCAATCTTCCAGTGGTCTTTGGTTTAATGGAATCAAAGGATGAAGAAATCTACTTATATGCAATTATAGATTATTTAGTTGCTTTACAAAATGATTTTCTACAAGAAGTCGCAGAAATTCCATATGAAACTTGTGAATCTCTTAATTTTTTAAATGAACTGACTAACTCATCTACTTATAATATGCCTAATGGATGTTACCTTCATATATGCATTAAATAGGTTCAATCTAAGAATATTATCCATTTTGATTGAAATAATGAAATTCTTGCATATAGTCAATGTAATTCGGCTATTGCAAAAGGTCAAGATATAGTTTATTACTTTGCAGAAATTGAGGCAGAATTAGCAAAGATTCTAGTTTTTGAAAAGGTTCATATAGTAACTCAATTAGAATCTTAGTTATATTTAAAGTCTTTCTTGTATCACATAAAATTATTCTGAGAATGTGTGAGAATTCTTAGTAACATTAAAGATTTAATACCACAAGAACCAATCCCAATCAAAAAAATATATTTATTAATTGTTTCTGAAACAGCTTTAAACATTACAAAAGTTTTATTATTATTAGAAATGCTTTTGTGTTCTATTAGATGTATGGCAATTAAAGACGATAAAAAATTGATTAAAGATTATATTTTATACTCATTATTCGATTATGTAAGATTCTCTAAATTTATTAATATCGATTTATGACTTAAGCACTTGTTGGTTTCTATGAATTTATTGAAAAATAAGTCACTAATCTTCAAATTGAAAATATCAATATAAAATATAAAACTTCACTTTTGAAGAATATAAAAACCAAAATAATTCAATCAATAAATTTTGAATAAACTAAGATTAAAGAAATGATACTAGCTGAAGTATTTACCTTAGCTTTAAAATGATTCATGTTTTGATTTTTAATAACAGAAGATCAAAGCAAAATGAAACTATTATATATTTACTTAGATATTTCGTTAAATTACTGATCATCAAATATTTCAGAAGACTATATTGACAATTTATTTTCAACAAATTTAATGATAGTAAACACCTATACTGCTTATGAATTTACAATAAAAAAGTTGAGATAAGGATGATAAATTATGTTTATTAAAGTTATACCAAAAATTTTACACTAATTCTTAAAAAAAATCTTTTAGAAATCAAAGTATAACTCCTTATTTAAGGCGGTTTTTCTTCTTTATTTTCTTATTTTTATATTAGCTAAAATAATCTTGAAGTACTTATGAAAAATGTGTAACAAAACCTTTGTTGCAAGGCAGAAGATGGATGCAATCAACTTAAAAATCATTGACGTTAATAAAGAATAGTTCTTATGATTTTGTTTAATATAACTAGAAAGATACAAAGAATAACTCAATGATTCAACCATTATTATTAAATTAAAAAATAAATTATTAACAGAATATAAAAAAAAATGACTAATGCTTATATTTGAATAAAAATTCGAAATACACAAATAATAATAAACAATTACAAAGAAATCTGACCTGAAAAAATTTTGACCAGTTAAGAATACCTTAGATCTGAAGTAATCCAAACCTGTAAGAACTCGTCTAAATAAAAAAAAAGTAAAAGCACAAATAATAAATAAAGATAAAAATAAAAAAATTAAAAGCCCTTATTACAGAAGTATAGACTGACTCAGATTAGAAACTAAAAAAAATACAAATAAATAAATATAAAAATAATAATAAAAAATAATGCATCATAAAAAAGAAAAAACATATAGTTATATTTAATATAGTTTTATCTGAAGAGACAATTAACTCTGTAAAATTTAGAAATAATGTCAAAAATGAGCTAATAAGTTAAAGATACTATCAGATATTGATAAAACTCCAAATAGAATTGCGATGCGATGCATTCAGCTCTTTCTTTTATGTATTTATAAACAATTTTGTAATGTAAGTAGAAGGTTTTTATTGAGTAATAATGAAGTAATTTAAATGCTAAATTTATTTAAAAATATCAAATTAATCAGTGTTACCTCAATGTCAGCACTTTACACTTTTGCAATGTTAATAAATTGCCAATCAATAAACTTTAATTAATTAAATTATACAATTACAAAATATTGAATAGTGAAAATAATAAAAAAATCAGAAATTAAAAAAAATAAACAATTACCTTGATAGAGAAATATTAAGCTATTTTATACGAGTATGTAATATTGTCGTATGTTGAATTATTCCAGTTTTAAAATAAAAGATTAAATAATAAGAATAAACGTATTTTTATAATCGCTTGTTCAAATTCATTATTATCTATTGTTCTAAATTTACCATGAAATCGATAATTAAAAATCAATATAGGTGATAACTTTTGAAAGGTAAATTTACATATATTTCTTTTCTCAATATAAAAAAAAAATAAAATAAAAATGGCCAATATAAACTAAATTTATCATTTTTTTAAAAACCTAAAATTTTAAAAATCATCAAATATAATTACTGACACTTATTATATATTTTAAACTAAATAATATATAGTATATTTCAATATAACTTTATTTTTTCTTAATATATATGTATAATTTCAAGTAAATGATTATTCCAATTTCAATAAACGTTATCAATTTCTTAGATCGCAATGCAAGATTTATAAACTAGGGGAGTACTGACGCATCTTTAACAATTAAAGTTACATTCGCCACATATAAAAGTGTACATTTCACTGCAGACGCCTAAGCATATTGTGGCTAGAGTTCCGAATGAGTCGAGTCGAGTCGAGTTTAAAGACCAACTCTATTCGACTCATTTTTTTCGAGTCGAGTC
>CAJVPP010002327.1:0-15279 GCA_910592005.1 Funneliformis mosseae
TAAAATTAACCTGTCTAGGTTTTACATGAAATTATGATCACATCATGGTCGGTCAAAGGCTGACCGTTTGACCGATCTACTTTGATTGACCGGTTTAATAGTAATATTATTTAATTATCGCATGTTTGATAAAGCTGCGACTCATTACCCAATAACACGGATACAACACGATTATACCCGGATAAGTATAGGTATCCGGATCATAGAATGATAAACGGGTAATGTTTGTAAGGGTTGACTAATTTAAAAAATTTGATAGGGAAGGGTATTATTATTTTTTTTTTGTAATAAAATTACCTAAGAGTATATATAAACATACAACCAAGTATTTAAATAAAGTAAGAGTCAAAAACCAATAAATTTATTAACAATATAATTTCCAAATGCAATTAATAACGTACTGTAATTGATCAATCATTTACAGCTTTTACGTAATATATCATGTAATGCTGAGAAACCAAGAAAGTGTATCAGCTTGAGTATCAAAAAAAAATCCCAATCTTTAATATTTTAGTGTCAAATCACATGGAATTCCATGTATTTTGATTTTAAATTAATAATAAATTTCCAAGAATCATAAATTAAATTAAAAATAATATTCTTTATATCTCTCTCGCCACGATCATTCGATCAAGGATTTTACTTTCATTTAGTACGCCATATAATTCTTTTGTAGTATAATAGTCAAACAAGTAAATCATGCGATGTTTATATCATCTTTTTTTATTTTATTTTAAAAAATTTTGGAAAATTAAACTTTTATATACACATTAAGAAAATTTGAGAAATCTTAATAACCTAATAAACGAGATATCATACAAATAAGGCAGCATCTATATAATAAAGTTTAGCGTTAATGTATCTATAAAATCTTTATTGAAATAATAAAAAGTGTTTAAATTTAAAAATAAAATCTTTATTTTTAATATTTGTATCCGGATTTACCCGGATATTACTTGGATAATATATGATATGATACAATGCTAACTGTGTATAAATGGGTAATACCTGTTTAGGAATCGGGTAACCTTTATATTAGTTAAACACAGATGTATTATGTAGTTAGAATAGTTAGACTTGATTTACTTAAACGGGTTAGTGTAAGCTCGCTTATCTATTTTATTATATAATAAATCTTTATCAGATTTTATTGGAATATATTTAATTTTTTATGTAAATATTATTTATGATGGAAAATATGTTGAACCAATTGCTATTTTAAAATAATTAAATAATTATGTGTGTGTGTGTGTGTAAATTTAAATACATATTTGTTGAAATTTTATTGATTATTCGAATAATTTTTAATAATACAAACGCACTATATATATACTTTTTTAAGCTCAAATTAACAAACTTGTTAAGCAAACTCAAAGAACGTTTTAAGGCTAGTTGAAAAAGCTTGTGCTTATACTCAATTTAAATATGCTTTGTTGAAGCAATTTAACATCCCTACAGACTATAATAGTAATGATGCAATTTGCTTAATAAAAAGAATGGATACCAAATTTACATAAGAATTTCTATGTTATAATTAGTATAATCATGCTATTTTTCTCGCCAGAGTAGTTGTTTTAGGAAACTACTTTATATTGTAATATGCAAAATAATTTTTACATAGCAAAATTTACATAATGGTTATTACATTTACAAAAAAACCAAATTTTCATTTATAAATTGTCTTGCTAAATCTGGTAGATAACACAACATTAGGATCCCTTCAGTCTATAAACTTCAAATCATGTGATTAATCTTGGATTAAAAGTAAGTTCTAATAGAGGAATTCGGTAGTTATTTTGTATTTTATTTAAAATACTAAAACTAATATTTACCAACTTGCCTTTGTAGAATGGTTCAGAACCTAATTCTTTGATTGGAATCAGATCGGAAATTAGCGTAATGGAGAATTTTTGTTGTACTGAATATATATATATTATTTAAAAAAAATATTAGTTAACCTTTATAGACCTATCCGGAACTTAAATCTGGGAATCTTAGATCGGAAGTAAGTTTTAATGGAAAAGCTCATTAGTTTTTTTTTTTTTTTTCAAAAAAACCTAACATTTACAAACTTACAAAATAGTAAGGTGGAACCTTGAAATCTTGAAGGTAATGGATAATTTATTGTTAATTTTATATATTTTTAATATTTAAATTAAGATGAGCAGTTCGAATCTGTGAAGCCTTGGGCAAATTATCAGATCATCCATAAATGATTGAGGTTAAATACTCCCGATGAGGAAACTTTTGAAATTTTTTTTTAATAATTAAGATAAATTTTCGTTAACTAACAATTTTACAAATTTTCCTTCTTTATATTCTCGGTTAAATTTCTTCCAACTTTTGTTCATAATGATCTTTTTATTCAGCTGATTCTTTAATATCAACTAACCAAGTTGTTTGCAGATGACAATCATAC
Source organism: Funneliformis mosseae (assembly GCA_910592005.1). Classification (NCBI taxonomy): domain Eukaryota; kingdom Fungi; phylum Glomeromycota; class Glomeromycetes; order Glomerales; family Glomeraceae; genus Funneliformis; species Funneliformis mosseae. Next base: position 2,420 of record CAJVPP010002327.1, read on the forward strand.
GAAGTAGACGACGAATTTTTTATTGCTTTTGTATAAATATCAAAATGGACTACTTGCTAACGCAATATCAGTATTGATCATGTAAATATCTGATCGATTTGTGAAGCTAAACGAAATTATACTAACGGAGGAAAAAGAGCAGATTTACGGAGAATATTTTACGGAAGTTCAAGGAAGGTAAATCATATTTCTGAGTAAGATTGCTATTCTATATCTCTCACTTTAGGAACCACAACCACCAGAAGTTATATGCATAAACATGGAAAACACAGTTCTGTAATTAGACGTGAGAGGTAGTGTAGAAAATTTAAACAGAAATATATTCATGACAATATGTTCTGTTACACTACTTACTGTACGTAGTAGATGATTTAGGGAATTTATATAGTGCATCATCTTTATTCTCATTTCCTTACTTAGCGTTCATTTTATTAAACTTTTTGTAATAAAGATTTTATAAAGATTTTTTCATACATTATTTTTTACACCTTGTCACATTTTCAAATTGTGGGGTCGAGTTTGTGATGATTCGTCAATTTACCTTTTCAGTTGAAAATTCTATGAACGATTAATGATCGTGAATGTAAAAGTAATTAGTTATTAATATATGATGGACCTTTTGATTTCATAACTGCTAATCAAACATACCTTTTATCAAGGTTGAATTTTATTAAGTATTGGAATATGTGAGGAAAAAAATTATCTATATTACAGACATGGGTTTTCTCTTATGATTAGTAAGCTCGTTGAACCAGATTTTCGTGATCATAATGAAGCTTTCGTTTCTAGTTACGAAACATACTAATCAATAAATTTACACTTACCTTTACATCGTCAATATCATCTGTAAAGCAATAACAGGTATTCTAGTGTTCGTATAGAATTTAAAAGAATGTTATAATATTGCTAATGGTTTAATTTTAAAGCAGAGCAAACATATATAAGCTAATTCTTTTAAACAAATTGTGTAATTTAATTATAAAAGGATAACCATACAACTCACCAAGGAGCAATAGAATTAAAGTAAGCTAATATATTATAGCAACTCCAAGAGGACAGTAAGGGAAGATTAAATAAAAAAATGTAGGAAAAAAAAAAAATCTGATCACTTACCTTTGTCATGATAGACTGATCGCACGGAACTGATCAAAAGCTAAAAAAAATAAAATATTAATAAAAGAATTAAAACAATGTAAAATAAAAAATAAATAAAATAGAAAGTAAAGGGAAAAAAAAAAATTAAAATAAAATCCCGATCACTTTGCCGTGACGGACTGATCACACCGAGCCGATCGCACGAAAACTAGAAAAAAAATCAAATAAAAAAGGCGGGAATATTACGATTGCTACGTTACAAACGATTCATATTAAAGTAAAAAGAAAATTAGATTAAAAAATAATGACAAAATGAAAACTTAACGAAATTATAATAAAAAATATATATATATATACTGTATATACAGTTATATACCGCGTTTATTTTCGAAGAAAGCCAACCCAAAATATAAAGCTAAACCCATAAGCCTGTAGCATTCCAACTAATAAAATAAAAATTAAAAATACAGTATTAAGCTGATTCTATATTTAAAAATTTTAGTTTAGATTGATAATAATTGATAGTTATTTATCTAATTTATTATCTGCAATTATTATCACATGAACAGGTATAATCGTCTTGAGGGGCACAATTCTAAGAGTTGCAACCATCTGGAAATGCATCACATCGGACAGACGATTCATTTACGCAATCTCCTGAATTTATACTCCAACCGGTTACATTATTTTTACAGTAATCATAGTGCCAGTAATTATCATAGTTAACAAATTCTCAATTGCATCCATGACTTCGGGTTTATAATTAACACCACCGAATACACAATTGTTGTAATGTACTAGCTGACCACAGTTAAATCTACCTCGTATAAGGCAATTAGCCCCGAGTTTACTAACATACTCTTCTGCCAAACAACATTTACCACAGATATTTTGATCTACGTGGTTGCAATAGGTAAAGCCATTATGATTGAGGATGGTGCTTGCCACAGCTGCATTAATGATAGGTTGTGCAAAGTTCCTAACACATAAACTACCAAAATGAACTAATTCGATGGGCATATAAAAAGGTGCTGCAAGCCAATAAGATGAAGGGGTGAATACATCAATAGCTCCACTAATCAATTTGGGTAATTTTGCAATAATACTTTTAAAATAAGAATCACTATCATGACCAAAAGTTTTAAAAGTATTTTTTAATACACCAGTGGCATCAAATGGCACTTTGAAATAAAATTCTGTTGTTGATAAAGTTCGTTTTAATGGGTCTCCATTTTTATTAAAAAAAAATAAAATAATGATTTAAGAATAGATATTTTTTTAAAAATTATTCCATCTACTTGATAACAAGTATACATACCAGAAACAGAGTCAACTAACATTGTTCCTAGTTTAAGAATATTCAAATTAAAATGATCAGTTAATAACTTTAGAGTGCCAGAAATATCATAAGAAATTGATTCATCCGTTGCATGATTATAGTATGGAGCTAAATCAGTTGGGTGATTAATGATATTTTCAGACATGTTACCGAGAGAATATTTAATTCCTAGGTAGTGGTTCTGATAAAAGGTAACAGCACTATCAACTGTTGCAGCCAAAGATAAAGCAAGCAGGTTTTTGTCCACTAAATGGCCATCGAGCCCCATCATTTTCAAAATTAAAAATAGTTCCACTATCATGCATTTGATTGGAATAAGCTTTGAGACAATTCAAATTATTTTTATCATCTTTGCTAGTTATTTCGGTGTTGTTGTCTATGTTGTAATTATTTTTACAATAATGCATAGCAAGGTTAAAGGAAAAAGGATAATCTGAATTAGGAGTATTTCCAACACTCAAACCTTTGGTGTTCAGATCAACTCGCCACGTGGTTGGGTCGTTCGCACAGGTATAAAGAAGCTGTTTACTAGCAACTGGCGTACTTTCCTTGTAGAATTCTCTTAGTTCAAATAACCAACCACAATTGTTTGTACACCCGTACATGGTGACATTGAGTAAAAACCCAGCTGAGGTTAGATTATGGGATTCTATTTTCTTGATCTTTGTAGAATTGGTATAAAAATTTGCGTAGTGCTCGTTGATGTGGATTGCATCATCAATAAAGGGGTATCGCATAATTTATAGTTTAAACCTATGGTTATCCAAGCATTAACCGATGAAATAAAGATTAAAATCAGAAACGGCAATGTTCGATATGTAATTAAAGTTTTCCTCTGCATTTTGAAATAAATGGATTTGAATGTATAAAAAAAATAAACGTTATTTATACTTTTCGAGTTTGGCATAGAATATACTTATTTGAATAATTGATTTTCTTAAATGTTGATTTTATCCCAATGTATCTTTGTTCCCTGGTGTCATTCTATCTGAAACTAAATTTATTCTTTTATTTTAGAAATAATTTAATAATAGGTTAGGATCTCTCTTGACTCCCATATCGCAATCCAAGTAGTCGTGCTCGTATTAATTTTCAATTTTTTTTTTCTTTTATTTTATTTATTAAAATTAATACATACTAACGTTTTAATATACATTACGAAAATTCTAATTTAGAGTAAATGTATGATTCGTAATAATTTAGGTGAGAATCATTATAAATTTTAATGTAACATGAAATTTAATTCGAATCATACAATACACTGAATTTTTTGTGATTCGGATCATCCGAATTTTTTATTCGAAGAATTTGTAATACGAAATGCAGGCCAATTGTACATTTTATAATTAAAAATTTTTGTGTAAGATACCGATATTTCTAAAATTAACCTTTAGTATATTGAAAAAGTTCTATTTCAATCCGAGTTAGAGGTCTTTTTTTACAAAATATTAATTCGATATGTTGCGGTAAAGGCTTTTTAAATTTTTTATTTTATTTTATTGCTTTCCTTTTCTTGAAGGTTCGTAATAATAAATTTTCAGTTCATCTACTTGCTATAGAATTCTAAAATTAAAAAAAATCGTTTCGTTCATTTGAAAAATGAATGTATATAAATTATTATTATCAAATAAATAGACAGCGCTCTTTTATTTAGTCTTCGAGATTTTATCGTCAAACAAGTTTGTTCTCTGGGTTATATTTTATAGATGAAAGTCGCTAAGATATATGCTTGAAGCAAGTATAATATTTTTTTTAATAAAAGTACAAATATATGTGACTGTAACAAGAAAGAATATACATTAAGCAAATGTTGGTTGGCGCAGTTAAAATTACAGCAAATGTCGCTCATTTTAATTAAAGTGGGAAACTGCTGGAAAAAAGCAATTTTGCTTTTATATGATTTTCAGGTTTTATTGCAAAGATCTCAAAATTTAAAACAAAATAAAAAATTTTTCTATATTTTTAAAAAAGCTGTTATGTTCTTATTATCACTTAATCCTGATAACGAAACAAATCGAGCTATATAATAGAATTAACAACTTGCAACTCTATATATTAATTGCTGTAATTCTCATTTAATATCACAGCATATTTCTTCTTCTCAATATCACTGAAATAAGGGATTCGATTTAATCGCGATTATCGTTTCTCAAGATTCGACTCTAAGATTCGATTTTCGATCGATCCATTGAGTTTAGTGCTTTAGAACACCCTAATTAGATTAAATCCGAAAATTAAAAAAAATAATACTGTAAATATGCAAATTAAAAAATATTAAAATAAAGAAAAATAAATTATATATAAGAACCCGAACCGCGATTATATAAAAAAAATTCGCGGTTACTCGCAATTTTTTTTGTTAAGTAGAATTAAAAAAAAGAGTACACAGTAAAATATTAATAAATCAATTAAAATAAATCAAGTTTAAAAATTAAAATTATTAAAATAAAAGAATTCAATAAAATATCAATCCGAAAAAAAAAAAAAAAATAAACAATAATTAAAAAATTAAATTAGAAAAATTAAAAAAAAAAAATTTCTCGTGTTTATCGTTATAATAAATTATTTTTGAATTGCCTGCGCCTGATCTACTCCAAAAATTTTCCCGGTTGATTACTAATAGTCCAGTGTTGACAACGGACGATGCCCACGGATTTTCACGGGACAACGTTGTAAATGTCCGTCATTGTTCGTTGTCATGCGGACAAGTACGCTAATTTTGGAAATCGTCCGGGACATTTTTTTATGTCCCGGACAATCTAATTTTTTTTTTTATCAGTTCAATCGGTTTAACAGTTTACACGAAAAAACTTATTTTTTTATATTATCCGCACCAAACCCACGCTGAACCTAAAAAAAAAAAAAACGAAAATTTCGAACGTCAGCTGTTCCGAAACCAATAGCAATAAAAAAAGAAAAATTTGAATATTAGCCATACTGAAAGTGTTAACCACCGCACTACTGCATTGCACCACGCGTCCACGCCGAAACCTTGCCGGAAAGAAGCATTTTTTTAAAATTAATTAACATTTTCTATACCCTTATATAGGCTTACCTCCGATCAATCCAGGTTTGAAGAATCCGGTCCATCATGGGTGCCGTCGAAAATCTCGAAATCCAAAATCTCGAATGGTAAAAAATCCCGAATTTTCCTTTAAAAATTTTTCATGTATAACTAAGCTTGCTTTCTGATTAAGGTATATACTACGGTATGACATTACCAAAATTATTAATGTGCATATCACATAATTTTATTAAAATTTTTTCATTACAAAGTCGTTAAAATCGCAATTCATCTTATCAATGGTTTAATATTTACTTATACAATAAATGAAAATTTTTCAATCGGAGGGAGTTTTGCTCATACAAAAAACGAAAAAAATTTTCAGCAGAATTATTTTCAGATAACCTGAGTCTCACCCGCGACATATATTGCTAATTCAAAGTAATATCTCGCGACTCACCCGATACATACTAATTCAAAGTACTTCTTACGACCATTCGGGATTTTGAATTTCGAGATTTAGAATTCGAGATTTTGAACCTTTCGGGATTTAGAGTTTTGAGATTTTGGCTTTTCGAGATTTTGAATTTCGAGATTTCGTAGCATACCCATCATAAATATATCCTAAAGGTAAGTTACTTCTATTTAATTATTATAATTATTTTAAAATAATTAAATATTTACAACTTTTCATATGCTAACCTCCGATTGATCCGAGGTCCATCATAAACGATCCTAAAAGTAAATTACTTTAGTTATTGTAATTTTAAACATAATATTAAACATTTCCACGCCTTCCATAGGGATTACCTCCGATCGATCCAAGTTTTAAAGATTCTGATCCATTAAAACATATCTAAGGTAAATTACTTTTATTTTAGTTGTTGTAATTTGTTTTAAATAAAAAAATAATTAGCATTTCTACCCTTTCATAGGTTTACCTTCCGATCTATCCAATATTTGAAGAATCCGGACTGTCATAAACAAAACTTAAAGGTATATAATGTTTGTTTAGTTATTGTAATTTTTTAAAGAGCATTTTTTACACCCTTCAATAGACTTACCTCTGATCGATTAAATAAATGATTTTATCCATTTGATCTAATAATAAATAAAAATACTAATAAATTTGCCTTCAATGAAAAGTAAACCTACGATTGTACAGACTATTGCGAAGATATTACTAAGTACGTTTTGTTTAGTAATACTAAAAATAAAGGGTACCTTTTTAAATGCTATTTTATAAGTGCAATCGAATTATTTGAATATTTTTCGAGGTAGTCCTTACGTGAATTTATTAAACCTAAATATTTGTTCGATTGATTTTTTTATTTGAGTAGAATGAATTATTTATACAAAGATATTCGATATATCGATTTGATATTATTTACCAAGTACTTTAACAATCTAGTCAACAACCTGTTTACCTATTTCAAACTAACTTGCTTTATTGAGATCCGGAACATCTTCAGCATACATGTAAGCCCTGCCAGAAAAGGGGCCAAAATATTCATTCCAATTATTCTTGTCAACAATTCCGGAATTATTTAAATTTTTGATTCTTTTGTTGTAATAACATAAAATAATCAACCACGGATGCCGCTTTTTCTAGCTCTTTATTGTAAATGATTATGGGTGAAGGGAGTTTCATTCAATAATTTGTATGTTGGATTTCATGAACTTTTTTGTACGATTTTGCGTATCATCTAACGAACGTATCACCATATGGTGCGCCTCCTGCATTATGTATACAATTTGTGCATTTTCGGATATCAACATTTTAATTTTCACACGCAATTATATCCTTGGAATTTGTTGAACTTGTATCTACTTGATAGCTAGAATTATCTAATTGTAAATAATGATTTAAAAATTTTGATATCCCTACATCGTCGTGCTACACAGTGAATTGTTGAGTTAGTTGTTATTTCTCCTCATTCAAGAACTTTGATTTTGAGCCAGCATTAAATTTTCGAAATTCTACCAAGTAGCATAATTAGATATCATTTAATAATTGATCTTCGTAATCATTAAAATTCCAATGTTTAAGATGTGGTATTTTCTATCTGCAAACTTTTCAGCCATAACCTATAACCATAGGTATCCATAATTATAGCCTTTCTTCCTTTCAAAATAAAACATTCCAACAGTAGTAATTTTATCAGGTGTCAAGTTTTTGCCTGGAATAGGTTTATTCAAATCCAAGATTGTGTGCACTTACGATTTGCTTCATTATCATAATTAAAGGTTAAAGGATATTGAATTCTGAGTTCATTATTAAGGGTTGCCATAAATTCATAGATATTTAGTCATCAATATTCTTACTAAAAATCTCATACAAAATCTCAAGTGATCTATCGTGACCGCCGCAATCGCCAACAAGAAGTTTTATAACCGAATTGTTCATATCAAAAATATCTTGTTTAATGCCATCAGGAATAGTAAGTATTGGGGGCTTTAGAGAAATAATTGGTAAGAATTTTCGGAATCTTGATGATATTGCAAGAAACATTTCGATTGGACTAGTAGTTGATGCTGTACAGCATGCAATAAGAAAAGTTTCTCCCGATGAAAATCTCCAATACTTGATAATGTTTTGTAAATTACGATGTTTGATTAGTTCCATCATTTTCAAATTCGTTCATCATGTTATGCATTCCATCAACAACTAAAATTACGGCAACATCATCCAATTTCCTATTCTCAAATTTTGTAACCAATTCCAAGACTTCAAATGAATGTGATGCCTCATAATTACTATTTATATAACCTATCGTTTTATTAAGAAGTGGACAAAGAATTCGTGAGCCAACAGCAAGAAATGGGGGATTTGCTATTAAAATCGAGTTACGAGCATAGTAAATCATATGATCCTTAACGTGATTTTAATAGCTTACCTCCCAAAAGGATCTTCATAAGGGTTTAAACTATACCATTTTCAAAGGAGGTATTGAATATCCATGCATTATTAAGCCAAACTTTTAGTTCGCCTAGTTCTAAAGTCTTTAGTACACTCAACTGCTGCCCAATGTAACTTCTGGATTTTCCGGTATCTGGTCCAGAGACGAAGAAATACTGCATTTGTCTATCTTTTTATCTTTGAAGATTTGGTAATGTATCATAAGTGTATTTCTTAATTCTTTATACAATGTTTCGCCTAGATGATAGTCACATTACTGCATTATAAACCAGTGCTACTAAGAAATGGATTTGTTTTTTATACCTATTATAGTAACAGAGAGATACTCAGTCATAATGTAAGAAAAAAATTGAGCTTTATTACTACATAGCATTGGGGAAAGCATTTTAGATTTTAATTTCAAAGAGTTCCTCTCTCTAAAGGTTGGAACCGATCAAAATCTTTAACCGGTTAATAACCGGTTAAAATTAACTTAGGCCAGTACTATAAATTTAACCGGAGTTAGACAACATTTTTGCAATCATAAAATCTTAATTCTGGCCGGATATGAATTTCGGCCGGAGTTAAATTCATCTATTATAACCGGTTAAAAATAAACCTTCGCCAGTTAATATGTTAACCGTATTAACGGTTAATTAACCGTTAAAAATTAACCGGTTCCAACCTCTCTCTCTCCTTCCTCTCTCTCTCTCTCTCTCTCTCTCTCTGTAAATTAAAAGATCGATTATTATTATAAAAAATTAATCGTCACGCAAATGTGTACGACACAGCTTACCTTTTGATTTGACATATTCCCTCAAGTAGTCAACTTTCTCCTCATCTATGTGATTTTTGAAAGAACATTTCAACTTTAGTTAAGTCTCTGTCAGTAGTGAAAAAAACGCGTAGCTCGGTTTTTTCATTACTAGTGAAAGGAACGTTGTCAATTTTCTTCAAGATAGAACCTAAATCATAATTTTTATTTTAAATTATGAGTTAAGAGATAAATGTAAAAAGGAACCGATAAGACTAAAAAAGAAAACCCGATTTTATGAAGAGGATTAACTTATATCAAGCTATATGAGCGCGTCTTAAATCCAGTGATGGTAATCTCTGAATGACCTTCGAATGACCTAGTCATTGAGGTCATTTGTCATTTGGTCTTTTAAATGTAATACAGGCCAAATTCTATATGCTGTCCAGAATTACAAATTTATATCACGTGAAATATTTATGTAAACGTTCGAAATCATTAATTACATTAAATTATTTTGGCCAGAATTATTGAGATCAAATGATATAATTTTAAATAGTCAGGTATTTGTCATTTAATGTTGAAATGACCCAAATGACACATGACTAATCATTTGAGTCATTTGAGATCATTTGTGTCACTGAATAAACTTTTATCGATCCGATGCATTACGTTCTTATTAGCTGATATATCGATTCCCTTGATAAGAGTAATCGGGATTATATCATCAAATACTCGTCTGGTCGTTACTATAAAACTTAATCAAAAATATATATATATTAGCATATGCTTTATTGATCATACTAAAAAAAAAAAAATACATGATACCTACTTAAAACTAACTATTTGAAAATGGATAAAAAACCCTTGATTAAAGTCAAGGGCATTATATTGCTTCCCTTTCCGTGAAATTAGAAATCATAAACCAAAATATTGTTTATTAACTTGTTGCTTTCTTACAAATGCACAGCTTCAACCAAGCGAAGTATGTAAACCCATCTTAATTGGTTGGAAGTTTCATCACCAATATTTATTGTTAGCACTTCTTCATACCGCAATACGTTGCTTCTTCACATTGCTCGTTAATAATAAGTTTTTCCTGAGGTAATAACAATTTGAACGAATGTCAATCGACTTATAATTTATAATATAACTAGGGAGGTCTGAAGCATATCCATCTCACTGCTACCGCACACCCCGCTGATTAAAACTTTTAAAAGCAAATCAACTTGAAAAAAGAACCTAAATAGTACAAAAAATATATAAAAAGTTAGTAATCAAGCTTTAGGATTGAATTCCCTCGCTGTTCCGTCAATACTTCCGCCTAATGACTAGTTGAATGGGATGGCTCCGATGCAATGGTACACGAATAAAGTAAACCTTCCACCTTCATTCTTAATAAATTGATTCTTTTTTAAATATTTCCTTGAAAAATTATACTATAAAAAAATGACCATCTCTAATTATTGTATTTGATGAAGTCCCGATAGAAATATATGAACAAAATGAGACAACACACCATTTCTTTAATAAGAATTTTTGCTCAGTTCTCAATAATTTTTGATATACATCAATATAAAAAGATTATGACGAGTTAGTCGAAGTTGATTTTAAATCGGTTCGAATCTAACGAAGCGCAATCATATTTTGAAAGTTCAAAATATGGTAGTGCCAGATGCTGGAATGTATATGTAGTAGTTTCGGACAAGCAAAAAAATATATATGTTTCTATCGTTCGATTGGAACGATGTTTTTGACGTTCCAATTGAACGATGTCTTTATCGTTCGATTGGAACATATTTTTAATCTCTCCAATGAACCGATCTGAGCTTTATGTTTAACAAAACTTTAAACAATAAAATCAGCGTAAAACAACTCTTTTAACCATCAAAAGTATAATTTTTTAAAAAAAAATTAATAAATGACGTCTTTTATTATTATTAATTTTTTTTTTTTTTATAAACTGATTTTCTCATGTTTTATTAATAAAGTCGTCACTTAATTATTTATCCTTTATGGTAAAATTTCGTTATGGGAAGGAAGTTACAAAAGACTTTTTTATTTTTAACAGGTTATGGATGAGGGGTTTCACATTCAAGTCATTAATACCAAAAATTTTAAGGTTTAAATAATGAATTATGAAAGTAATTTAAACAGAGTTAATTCTATACAGTCTAAAAGTCTATAAAGTCTATAACGTCTACAATTTTTTAAAAGTTTATAAAGTCTAAATATAAACTTTTGACCAAATCTTTAAGGTTAAATAAGAATTTTCTTTTGTTAATATACCAAGCTAAGAAAGCAACGATAACTATATTTTTTGTTTTTTTTTGGAGTTCACAGTAAACATTAATAAATTTTAATTTAATTGCCTCACGAATACCACCGAAGACTTCACAAAATTTTTTTCCAGTAAAGGTTGTAACCGTAAAAAAGATATTAATGATAACCATTAAAATGAAAATTGCAATCACACGAAATATGATTAGTACACAAAGAAACATCAAAAACGTAACTATTTAAATAAATTTTTTACGTGAATTAAAATAAATTCCAGATAACAAAGATTCTTACATATCATCCAACCTATGAGGAATATAAACCAAGCGCATTTTAGATCATCTTTAGGAAGCGATAAAAAAATTTATATTTACGTTACACATGCATGAATAAAAGCTTTGGTTTTTAACCCAAATGATAAATGAATTTTATCATAAGAAAACTGTGGTGTGGAATATATCCTCTATTCAATTCAAACAATCCTGCTAATAATTGAATCCGACACCATAGAATAAAGCTATACCGCAGCTTAATACAATTACGAATATTTGGATTTCAAATGAATTCGTTATGATTGTTTGTTCAGAAAAAAAAAAGAGAGACAATAGTAACATGAATAGTAAAAGTTTAAAAGGAAATCGAAAATACAATATATAATAAAAACCTAAATAACTCTAATTCACTCGATTATAATGAATAACCAAATACAGTATCTACATTTGAATTAGCGTTAATGTTTAGATTTAATAGATTTAGGGATTAGAACATAGAGTTAAAGTTAAACTGTAATAGAGTAAATTCTGTTTTAATCACGTTAAAAAAAAAATTCTGTTTTAATTTGAATTTTTAGTTTCATATGAATTTAATTTATTGGTTTATTTTATTTGTTTCCATTGTATCCTCACTTCCAATGACAAAGCCATTTTATTTTAATCGGAGTAACTCACGTGTCCGTATGTCTGTATTGCAGTGTTGTCAAATGATATTAAAATGACATTAAATACATTGATTTTACTATGAGAAATGACAAATGTCATTTAAAATATAGGCAAATGACATTGCAATTTGCCAACACTGCTGTATTGTGCCAGGACGGCCGACATGATTTTTTTTTTTTGGAGACTTTGCTAAACATATCTATTCTTGTCCAATCAAAATATGGTTTTTTTGAGACGAGTGATAAAAAAAAAAGAACAAGATAAACTCGATTATTAGATAGGCTTCGTTTTCTGGACACAAAAGTCCGCTTTAATAAATAATAAAATATATGATAATAATACAAATCATTTTATGACAGGAATAAAATAATTTCACAATGATTTTTTATTTCCTTAAAAAAATAAATAATATAAAAAAATTATAAAGGTTTATGTTCGTGAGCAAAAATTAAACAATCACTTTGAGCTAAATTAATACACTAAACTACAATAAATTACCGGATTTTATAAATTTTACTTAGTAATATATAGTAAAATTAAAGATTTTTAGA
>CAJVPP010002328.1:0-15276 GCA_910592005.1 Funneliformis mosseae
ACCAAAATTTGGATCGTTATTCTTTTACATATATCTCTCTATTAGAATGTTAAAAGAATTATATTACAGTTTTATTTTAATTTATGTACTTTAACAATGATTTTGTTTTATTATAGCCGCTGATATCTTCATTAACTTTCCAATTTAAACTAGTCAGTTTCCTTTTTCTTCATAAACCGCATCGCGATTCATTCCAATTTAAAAAAAATTGGTTGTCAAATTTCCCCTGTCTGCCAGCTTTCTTTAATAAAGATCTAATCAGCATAAACTTTTAAAGTTTGTAAAACATATATTGGAAGTTTTCAAGTCTTGGTAATGGTGTAATTGTAAGTGAGACTTTATATCAAAATTCAAATTATTAAATATTGAAAAGAATATAAAGCAACAATATCCATAGCGGTGATGACTGACGCAATATTGTTGCCAAGTAAAAATAATATTTTATGTTCTATAATATAGACATAAACAAATCTGATCCAATATTCTAATATCGTTTACATTAATGCTGGCACATCGGTTATTCGATCACTGGCACTCCACAAAATTTCTCGACTTTAAAAGTTTTTTAAAAAAAAAAAACTTTTAATCATACGATATTTATTCCGTGAATTTTTGTTGACAACTATTAGAGCTTATTAGGAGCGTGAAAAATTTAGGAAAATCATGTTCAAAAATAGTTATTTAGAATTAGATACTTTTTAGATACGTGAGAAGGAAAGGAAAGAATGCAAGGCCTTGTAGCGTTTGCTTTACTTGTAATAAAAAAAATGATGTGTAAAAATCTATAATTAATTTTATTGTGTAACGATAATATATTGATATTTGGAGTAACGCGAGCGATCAGGTGATCAATATCATATGATATATTCAAAAATCAGTTGAGATTTATATTAATTTTAAATTAAAAATTATGTCGGTGCTGCTATGGTATAGCGGTATAAAGCACTTGACTTTCAACCTCGAATAATGGGTTCGAGTAAAGCTAATACCAAAAAAAAAAAAATTAAAAAAAAAAAAAAAAATTTTTTTTTTCTTTAAAAATAATATATTTAAAGTATTACATAAAAATATGATTTTGCTCATTATATTACGCGTTCCAAAAAAATTTCAAACTTCCTTTTTCCCAAGACAAACGATAACTCATTAGCAGCTAAAAAAAAATTTGTATTGGTGACGAACCTTATTAACTTTTGATATTTTTTATTTTATTAAACGCCCAAAAGTAGGAAGGGAAAAGACGGTATATATTTATTTTTTTTCGTAATTTGATTTTTATTTTTTAATTTTTTCTGATAATTTTCTTTCAGTATAGACCACGTAACGAGAGTAGCAGGCGACTGGAGTTTTAACGAGGTGTATTAGACGAGACGTAATTGCAGCCAACAGTGTTAGCTTCAAGAGATGATGCTTCAGGAAGTGGCTCGTAGCACCACTTATGAAGAGGTACCGAAAAGTCCGAAATCGGCAAGAAAGTGTTGAAATGAAAGAGATATTTTCATGTATCATTTTTATTTAGTTGATTCGGCGTTGAATATACGTAATACTTTGCAGGGTAGAATGCTTGCACAGAATACTTTGCGGATGGTATGCTCACAAAGGAAAAGTGAAATGCTATGTTCGTAGTAGTTTTTGGGTGGAATGCTCGTAGGGAAAAGGGTAAAATGCTTTGTTCATAGTTGGTTCTGCGATTATTTAGCGGATCTATGTAAAGCAAAGAAATTGTGTATGTTTATCTTTTAAAATAAATTTGTTAAGGAAGATAAGTCGACTCTTTTGGAATCACTGTTTATGGAATCTGAGATAATTGAAAAAAAAACCCAATTGCAGTGGTAGTTTATCTTTACAAAGAACTATCTCTAGATCTATTATTTTTCTAACTTTATTTATGATTTTCAGAAATGAGGAATGATGGAGTTTGAAGTAATAGGTCTCCATCATATTAAGGAAACTTTTTCATAATTACACATCTTAAAAGTCACCAACTACATCGACAAACAGGATGAGGATCTCCAAGCTTAATGTTTCAATCAATATTTGAGTCAACTGGCGATGATGATACCTACTAGAATACAGAAGCTTGGAGATTATGAAGATTTTAATTCAAGATTGTTGACAACCGAAGTTGAAGATGATAACGAAGAGAAAGAAGAACTAGTATTATCTGATGATGAAGAATCCGAAATTACTATAAATGAATATTTTTTACCTTTTGACGAAAAAGTCAAAACTAGTAAGAATGGAATTTGTCAAGCGGAATACAGATCAGAAATGTCACTCACAAATAACATTAATGGTTCTAGAAAATTCCAAAAATAACAAAAAGGAAACATTCAAAACAACATGCAACAAATAAAATTCGAAGTCCGTGTACTTGAAGGCATTGGGAGATTGAGGTTGTAAGTAAAACAGAAAATTGATTGATGTTCTAATGTTTTGTCCACTAATATCACTTCTGCAGTTATGTTTATACTAGCGTGATAGTATTTGATAAAGAATATGAAGAATCGTCAGGCCCCAAAATCAATCTTCAAATCACGAAACTATATTTTACAATGTGCACTTTTTCATTTGTGGTTCAGTAACAGTGCCCGTAAATATTAAAACTAATTCAAATATTTTATTTCTTGCATTGACATGATCCGCATATTTTTGTGGATGAGAATTACAAAGAAATAAAACTGACGGAGATGAATTTGTTCTTAAAACACTGGCCCACTGTGATGGACATTATTTTTCAGATGTAAATCAAATTGTCAAACTTCGATGGTAACCGCATTTTTTATGGAGCATTCTTTGTAAATTTTACTATCTGCACTTCAGTACTGTATGCAGGAAAATGATTTGAGGATTGAAACTCGGAGGCAACGCATAGAATTCAATCATTCTGAATGTGCTGCTCAATCACCGACACCTGCAAAAATTGTTCGTGGTTGAAGTAAGATTTTACGTACGAACAAATGTATCCTTGACAATTATATGACATAATATTTCTGACAAAGAGACTGAAAATTCGGCAATATTTGGATTTTCAATTTTCTGATAAGATGTGATTAAATTTCTTGATATTTATTTGACATCTAACATTTTATTGTTGTATTAGGATTAAATGTTCAACTTCTTGCAATGGATTTGTTTGATAGATTTCAAATATGAGCTTACAATATGTAAGCTTACAGTTTTACATTTCATATATAGAAGCGTTTATGAAAAATTTTTTAATAGATATAAAATTAACTCCGAAAATCGTGAAATCGAAATCAAGATCCCGATAATTCAAAATTCCTGCTGGTGCTAAAATCCGGAAGATGGCATATATATCGTTCATTTAATTAAATATTGATATTTGCAAAAAAAGAAAATAAAATTGGTGCAATTTTTATATTTTAATTAAATCGATTACTGTAGTTAAGTAGATTAATGTTCGCAATTTTGAAAGTTCAAGAATAGGGTAGGGTTTATTGAATATAATATTTTCGTTAATTGGCTTAACTATAACGAAAAATTAAGCGCGATCTCGCGAAGAAACTTCATCACTGAGCGATTTTCTCGGTCATTAAAAATCGTCATAATCTTTTTTATTTATGAAAGATAAAAAATATATATAATTCGTCTTGATCGATCATTATGATTTGTTCACATAATAGGGAAACTGCCGGAAAATAAAAATGAGTTAATACTAAATCTGAACTTATTTTTGGCCTAAAAACCTAAAAATCATCTTTGGCATATCATATAAAGGTAATATATTTTCTCCACCTTTCTATCTTTCTATTACAAAGGTCCCATATATCGTATCGAATCATATGTTATTTGTTGTAGTAATTAAAATTTCTGGGCGGAATTGTTCCATTCCATTTATAATATATAGTAGTTTAAAAAAATTTATGTTTATTTGATTATACTAAAATCAGATTAAAGTATTAATTGAAATTGAAGTATTGCTAATAAAAAAGTATAATAAGACTTATGAATTGAAGAAACGGCCGGGATGTGACGCTACGTGACAAATTTGCTAACCCTTTAATTAATCCTAACTCTACACTAAACCTAATCCTAACCCTAACCCTAACCCTAACCCTAACTCTAAATCCTAACTCTAATAATAAATACCCGGCAAATAAAATCCAATTACCATTTTTTACGGACGACGCTATGTTCGTCGTTCAAAATATTTCGGTTTTTAGGTTTGTCGGGATTATAATTTGTCGGCTCCCGAAATGATTGTTAATTTTCGTTGTGCACTAATTACAACATAGTGCGTTATCACTTAATTCTTTTACATTCTGAGGAATTAATTTCGTTAAACCAATTGTTAAGCAAAATGGTTTTACGATTTGCCTTGAAATTTATTTATTTTGAAGATTAGGTTTAATTTTTCGAAATTTTTTTTTTTTTATAATCCTTTGCAATTGAGTTTCTCTTATCATTCATCGTCATTGCAACCATCATAAAATTTTTTGTGTCTCTCTCTGCCATACTTAATTAATAATGATACTAACTTTAAAGGTCAAGGATAACTAATAATTTAAAATCGTTTATCATGAAAGAATATCATCAAAATAATATTGGTACTCCCAGTAAAAATTATTAATTGCCCATTATATTGTTAAACATGTTCCTTGAGAATAGAATTTATTAAATCTGAGAACGCATAAGGCGGGTGGTATCATTTCTATCTAACAAACGGAACGGATGGTTCAAGTGCTCTAGAACATTGTTAGTCTCAAGGCAATATCTTTTTATTTATTAAGTAAGTCTAATAATTTGGGTTATTTAGTAAATAATCTTTATCACTTTATTTTTTTTTATGTATCATTCTTATAACAATTAATTAAATAATTTTAATTAAAGCATCAACTTGACAAAGCGAATCAATACCTATTCTTGAGGGAAAAAGAAATTTCAATTCTTAGTATATTCCTTTTGCCTAACGTAAAAAAATTGATAAAATAATCCAAGCAAGAATGCAACAAAAAAATAAGCCCAACATATAAAGTTATTTTTTTTAATGAATATGTTTAGGTTTCTTTTTTAATGATTCCAAATCTAATAAATATAATCCTCCGGTTGTTTATTACAATTTAAAAGGCAACTGAACAATTTTTTTTTAAACAAATAATTTCGGGAAGCCAATAATTCTTTTTCATTACATAACTGCAGTTTATATCAAGAAGGCTTATGTGGAATGATACCCTGAATACATATTACATTGAGACTTTTGGACATCAAACAGTTTTTTTAAGACAAACTCGATTTTTTGAAAAAAAAAAAAAAATACTTTTCGATTCCAGGATCAACGCATACTTTCATTTCCTTATAAAATAATAAATTTAATAAGTTTAAAATGCAATATATTCACCAAATCAAAAAAAAAAAAAAGGCTTTGATGCATATTCATATCATAGTTGCAATTAAAAAGAAATTTGATTGCATTAAGTTCACGAATTACGGTAATTATTTATGTTGATTTATAGTCCGCAAAATTTGTTAACCTTGCTAAATTTTTTTAATTTACGTATTTAAAGAATATTCCTACTTATTTCTTTTTACCTTTACAACTTTAACTTCAACAACAAATATATAATACAGAAGATAAATAAAAATAAAAGCAATACAAATTTACAAATTCTAGTGTATGGATTTTATTCGAAAATTGATAATGACATAATTTGTGTCAAAATGTGGATACTAGAAATATCTGGACGCTGCAATTAATCCCATACAGATATCAGTATTCGCTTTTTCATGGATACTTAAACTTAGCTTTGGTCTACTCCAGAATTATTATAATATACTCTTGTACGTCCCTCTTAAATTTAATATTTGTCCCATGTCAATATGTCCGAAGAATATCCAATGGGAATTGCGCGCATAAATAAATTAATTTATTTTTTTATTTTCTATTTCTGCCAGAAAGAACTCCCCGCAAGACTTATCTTAGGAACGTAGAGATAAAGTTCCGTTCTTAAAGAAAAAAAAAAAAGAGAAAAATTATCCAAAGACTTGAATCAACACAATGAGAAGGTTATGGTCAACTATATTAAATTTTCATATAATGATTGATGTCTTCATATATTTGTTGACTTTATTGAGCATTTTTTAAAACTTTTTCTAATATAAAATTACTTTTTAATATTTTAAGTTTTTATATTTTACTCTTAAAATTATCAAGAATGTAATTATTATAAAAAACTCGCAAATTTATTCCAAATAAAGAAAGAATTTTTGCTGCAGGAGCCTATGAACCATTTTACGCATTAAAGCATAAAATGTTTATTATGAAAAAGACATAAGCATTGTTTACGAAAGGAAAACTCATTTATAATCAAAATAATATGAAAAATTGACAATCGCCTTTTTGTGCAAAATAAGTTTATTAATCCATCTCTATTTGTCCTATTAGCTTTATTAATATATTTAACATTTCCAAAAGAGAAAGTAAAATTAATAAATTAAAGGATAAGGATAAACCTCCTAAAATATAAAAAGAACAAATTTCAGGTTTAATCAGTAAATTAATTAAAAATGATTAGGATCCTTTTATTTTTCTTAAATTACACACTTATACCTTCGCAAGTTTTACATCCATAATTATCAATTTCTTGTAAAAATCTTGCTATGCCATTATACATTTTGTAAGTCTCTGTGAAGTATTGAGAAATTTAACATGATGAACGAATTTCGGAAGCCAAACGTTAGTTGCGTGATTAGAGTTAGGATCAAAGAAAAAAATCATCGGTCGGCAATGATAATTAAGAAGCTAAGTTATGGTGCCATGTAATATACTGTAGAGAAAGGCGAAATATCAGTATTTAAAATAACGTTCATCAATATTAATTCACTTCTCGCTATAAGAGGACATCCGAATAACGTAACTTAAAAGGTTGAAGAGATTTATTTTGCCAAATATTATTTCTAGACAATACAAAAAAAATATATAATTAATTGAATTATAGAAAGAAGGGAACTTGACAGACGCACGATGTTATGAAATAACATGTTGTACTGATATGGAAAGTTTACTTTTAAAATCTAGTTACCAAACATAGTAATCACATATTCATGAAGGATTTCAAAAGAAGCTAAGCTAACAGAAGGTTATTCTCAATGGATAATACCATGCAATGAAAACGATCATTGGTACAAGTGATTTGTCACAAATTGTTGTCGACTACTAAGATCAATTTTCTCTTCGGAAAGTAGGTTTTCAAGCAGATAACAAATGTGATTGACGAACAAATTATCCTATTGTTATTTATAAGAAAGCTTTTTTTAATGCTTTAAGAAGCATCATATGCGAAGGCTCTAAAGTAATTAAATTAGAGAAAATATAGATTTATAAATTACATACAACTATAAATTCAATCTACAAAATCCGCTCCTCACGTTATCAACACGATATTTCTTATGTTTTCTCGATACAACTTCAGTTGAAGGAAATAAATAAATAGTCATTCTTATTCACATCTAGTAATGTGTTGACGATATCAAAATACACAGAATTGCCAATATAATATTATTATTTTGAAATTTCAACACAAATAATAAATTTCTTTTAACTTTTCCAAAAAAGATAGAGTTATAATGTATAATCTTAAATGGATAACAATTATTTGTGTGATTAAGCAATTTTAATCAGGAAAAGTACCTTCAATTAGATACGAGGGGACCGAACAATAAATTCCTATTTTAATTGCGAATCGAATATACTTGCAGACTAAATGGTCAAGTCGGTGTTTATTCAAGAAAATAAATTGATATGTAAACTTGAATTGAATAATATTCTTCGACTTATAATGTTCAGATTAGAGGCCTGCATAAGTCCTAATTTTGAAGCTCGGTCTTATAAATTATATAAAATTCGAACCCAACCGAGTATAAATATTAATTTTATTTTACAATACCAAAAAGTAATTATATACGAATTTTTACAAATTTTTATTGCAATTAAAAAATTATTAAAGTCGACATGTAAATCTAAAACCTATCTACTGCTGATTGCTCTTGTGTCAATAATTTTTTTTTTTTTAAAAAAAAAAAATAAATAAATAAAAGAATATTTAAAATAATGTAACGCAACAAAATCCAGGCGCGGAATATTCTAAAACTTATAATTTGCCGACCCAACACTCAGCTCATCATCAGTTTCGAAAAATTGAAAAGCAACCATTTTAATAAAATGAAAGCCATTTTTTGACAAAGTTTGAAGTATATTGTATTGATTGTCTCAATTGTTACTCTGACTTGATTTCCTATCAAAATTTCACATTATATTTTTTCCGTCACCGATGTCACATATTTTCAGTAGTGAAAAATCTATTCGTCACATTTTCCGTCAAAAATTAACGCCGGCCATTTCGTGTCATTTTAGATGGGTAAGCAGGTGAATTCGTCTAACTTTTTGCTGTGCCACAAAGTCGCTTTCATCAAATAATATTTCTTTTAAATATCGATCTTTGAATTTCTTGATGACCCTTAAATATCGGGGAAATTTGACGCATTGCTAAAAAAAGTCCATAAAATTACATTTTGGGTCGCCACAAAATGTTTTGTAAAAGGCGTCAACGAACGTAATTTCCTAGTTTATTTCAAAAATTATATTTTAAACAATATATATAGTGTGTGAAAGTAAAATAAATTTTCTAAATGAAATTTTGAATTAAACGGATTAGGAAAGGATTTATGAAGTTCATGGACAAAATGGCGCAGCATGGATAATATTGGATTTAAATCTATGGTATGTAACATGATTTTAATAGCAACCTCCCATATATTTCTACTGCATACCCAATAATTTTCAGACTTACATAGCGTCTCTCGGGCAACGAAAGGACGGTTAAAAATTTACGTATTATTTTTCTGTCACCTGTGTCACATATCTCTGCGTTTCATTTTTACTAAGTATTATGGGAATTTAATAATTCCCCACAGCTTCCTTTTTGCTGGTATAATTGAGATTAGGTTAGTGTGTGACCCTGTTGATGTTAAAATTTTATTAAAAGTTTGAAAGACTAAATCTTTTTTCGGTAGATGTTGTTTATGTTTATTTGTCACGCGTTGTCATGCATAATCAATAATAATTGATTTGATGATTTGTTACGCGTGGGTTACTCTGCATCGGACGGAATTTGAACTCCGAATTTTTTTTTTATTTAAAGGAGAATTTTATATACCATAAATATTTACCCGAAAGACGGTCTAAATTAAATTTATATAAAATAAAAAAAAAATGTCAGATAACTCTGATATAGATTGGTTAGAAAAATCAAAATCTGGATATTTCATCCATTATGAATATTCGGACTTCGAAAATTTACAATTAATCGGAAATGGACAATCCGGAAAAGTTATGCGTGCGAATTGGAAAAATCCGGATCGTTATTTTGCTTTGAAATCTTTTAATAACGATACAATAACTTTGAAAGAAGTCGTAAATGAGGTAAAATAATTATAATAGTTTAAAAATTTGTTAGAAAGATTGGAAATTAATTTATATTAAAATTTTTAGATAAAATTACATATAAGAGTTCATTTTCATCCAAACATCATTATGTTTTCTGGTATCACAAGGGAAAGAACTGGTAAATGTTAATGACACATAATTCAAATTTTTGACAAATATATTAATTTTAATTTTTTTTTTTTTTTTATGGAAAGCAAATATTCATCAAATTAACAAGTATTCTTTAGTTTTGGAATATGCTGATGGCGGAACATTAAATGCTTATTTTAATGAACATTTTAATAAACTTGATTGGAATGACAAATATCAGCTAGCTTTACAATTGGCAAGTGCCGTGGAGTTCATACACGATTGTGAGATTGTTCATTGCGATCTGGTGACTGTCAACATTTATTATTTATTTATTTATCGACATTTAATTATTAATCAAAAATTTGTTCATTAATACATTATAGCATGCAGAGAATATACTTATCAATCAGAAAACTATTAAATTGTCAGATTTTGGTTTATCAAAAAAAAATTGCTGAGGCATCAAGTATAGCTTCGAAAGTATTTGGTGTATTACCATATATGGATCCCAAAAGTTTAGATAAAAATAAAGATTACAAATTTAATAAAAAATCCGATATCTATAGTGTTGGAGTCTTGATGTGGCAAATGTCAAGTGGATATCAACCGTTTAAAGATGTTAATTACGATGAAGACTTAATTCTGTCTATATTATTAAATGGTAAAAGAGAAAATATTATTGATGGAACTCCGCCTGAGTATAGTAATCTATATCCAGGTAAATAATATAAATAACATTTTTCATTTATAAACGAATCTAATCCCTATTCATTCAATTAGAATGTTGGAAATACGAAACTGATGAGCGTCCAAATATTCAAAAAGTCGTTTCAACGCTTAAAACAATTATCTCTCTTGAAATTGGTGAAATTATTAATGCTAAGTTTAATGAAGAAATGGAATTACCGTTAAATGGTACACCTAGCCCTAAACCAAGTATAGAAATAGATGAGGATTTAGAGTGTTTAGAATTAACTGAAGATATTAAAAATTTTACTGAAATCAAATCTTCTCAATCAAATATGACGAATTTCAAAAATAATTCATTAGTTAATATTAATAATTCTAGATTTAAATCAAGTAAAGAGAGAGATGAGGATTTAGAGGATTTAGAAATAACTTATTTTTATAAGAATAATAATGAAAGCAGTTCAAGTTTGCGAAGTAATAAATCACTTCCAAGCATAACAGATTTTTTAAAAACCACTTATTAGCTTCGAATTTTCAAGTTAATAATCTATCTAAAGACTCAATCGATTCAATATTTATAAATCATATAACTGTTGATAAATTAATTAAAATTGTAATTAAAAAACATAATGAGGGAATTACTTATGATCAAATTTACCAATTTATTAAGCAAAAGATATCACGATTAAGTCAAATTGAAAATCTTTTATATTGGTTAAGAAAGCAGCAAAATCCACAATATATATGGTTACTTGGATTATTTTATTATTTAAATATTGGTATGGATGAAGATAGTGTTAAAGCATATGAATTTTTTTTCAAAGCAGCAGAAGAAAATTATTCAATCTCACAAGTTTATCTTGCTAAATGTTATTATAATGGATATGGAATCAAAAATGATAAAATACTGTCATTAAATGGTATCAAAAATCAGTAGAAAATGAAAGCATAGTAGGACAGTTTTATTTAGGACATTGCTATGAATATGGTATCGGAATCAAGAAAAATGAAAAGAAAGCAGTTTATTGGTATTATCAAGCAGCTAGTAATGGAAATATAACTGCAACACTTAATTTAGCAGATTGTTATAGGTTAGGAAAATGAGTTGAAAAAGATAACAATAAAGCATTTAAATATTATAATATATTAGCAGAAAAAGAAATTTCTGATGCACAATATCAACTTGGAAATTATTTTTTTAATGGTATTGGAATAGAAATAAATAATAAACAAGCTTTATATTGGTATAAAAATGCAGCAAATAATGGAAATATTATTGCAAAAGATAATCTAATAAAGTATTATCATATAAATATTAATATAAATAAGAACAAAAATAATAAATTTTACAAAATAATGTATTTTGATAGATTAAAACAAATTGGTTTAAATAATTATTATGGAATTGGAATAAAGCAAAATTATAAAAATACATTTTATTATTTTCAAAAAGCAGCAAAAAATAATAATACAGAAGCACAATATTACCTTGCAAAATTATATTATAAAGGTGAAGGAACAGAAAAAAATTTAGAAAAAGCATTTTATTGGAATCAAAAAGCAGCTGAAAATAATAATACTAAAGCGCAAAATAATTTTGCATTATCATATGAAAATGGTGAAGCAACAGAAAAAAATTTAGAAAAAGCCTTTTATTGGTATCAAAAAGCAGCTGAAAATAATAATGCAATAGCACAAAATTATCTTGCAAATTTATATTATAAAGGTGAAGGAACAGAAAAAAATTTAGAAAAAGCCTTTTATTGGTATCAAAAAGCTGCTGAAAATAATAATACACTTGCACAAAATAATCTAGTAATATTATATGAAAATGGTGAAGGAAAAAAAATTAATTTAGAAAAAACCTTTTATTGGTATCAAAAAGTTACTGAAAATAATAATGCAGATGCGCAATATAATCTTGCATTACTATATGAAAATGGTAAAGGAATAGAAAAAAATTTAGAAAAAGCCTTTTATTGATATCAAAAAGCAGCTGAAAATAATAATGCAAATGCATAAAATAAGTTTGCATTATCATATAAAAATAGTGAAGGAATAGAAAAAAATTTAGAAAAAGCCTTTTATTGGTTTCAAAAAGCTGTTGAAAATAATAATGCAGATGCACAAAGTAATTTTGCAAATTTATATTATTTTGGTAAAGGAATAGAAAAAAATTTAGAAAAAGCAATTTATTGGTATCAAAAAGCAGCTGAAAATAATAATGTAATAGCACAAAATTGTCTTGCAAATTTATATTATAAAGGTGAAGGAACAGAAAAAAATTTAGAAAAAACCTTTTATTGGTATCAAAAAGCTGCTAAAAATGGAGAAACAAATGTACAAAATAATTTTGCAAATAATATTATTTTGGTAAAGAAATAGAAAAAAATTTAGAAAAAGCAATTTATTGGTATCAAAAAGCTGCTGAAAATAATAATGTAACAGCATAAAATAATATTGTAAATTTATATTATTTTGGTAAAAGAATAGAAAAAAATTTAGAAAAAGTCTTTTATTAGTTTCAAAAAGCTGCTGAAAATAATAATGCTACAGCATAAAATAATTTTGCAAATTTATATTAATTTGGTAAAGGAACAGAAAAAAATTTAGAAAAAGCCTTTTATTGGTATCAAAAAGCAGCTGAAAATTGAAGTAATATAGTATAATATAATCTAACATTTTTATATGAAAATGGAAAAGAAACAGAATTAAATTTAAAAAGGTCTTTATTAGTATCAAAAATTGCTATAAATGATCATGCAAATGTTAATCTATTTTTTTAAAAAAATTAAACTTTATTTCCTCTTTCATAGCTTTCAACTAAATTTATAAGGTTGGATTCTGAAATTGTTAAATTACTAAATCTTAATTTCAGTTAATGATGATTCTTCAAAGTTCAACTCCTATAAATTTAGTTTTCAAACAGGAATTTTGATATTGAAATATATATTTAGTACTTTTTTAGATAGCCAACTTACAAAAATTTTCTATTCTAAAGAATTTTATTTATATTTAAAAAGATTATGCAGGCAGAAAAACCAATTCTTTCAGATTTCATATTTGTGTTTAATGGTTAACTTATTAACAAATATCAAATTATATTCACGAAAAAATTAATTATTATTATAAGAACGACTTGCTTATAGAATTCAAGTGATCTATTAGTTTATTCTTTTTACTGTAAAAATTAAAAAGTAACTGAACTGATTATCATAAAAATCAAAATCTTTATCTTATAAAGAAAATTTTAAAGCATATTATAGATATTGCTTATATTATCTAAAAAGTTTAAAAATTCATATTTAATTTGAAAAAATAACCTAGTTTACTATTTTATATTTGTAAATAGCAATTTTATTATCTGAAAACAAATATTCACTGCTATTAAAAACCTAGGGTTGGATCAGTTCAGTCTGATCTTTCATATAAATAGGTCTAGTATGAAATAGAATCTAAGACCAGACTTAAGAAGGACTGATTTATGGACTGATCCAGTCCATAAGAGAGACGTATTTAATTAAACGATAATATCTGATATGAATATGTCGTAAATAATATTAAGAAGTCATTTTGACGTAAATGAGCTATGGGAATTCTAAACCTGTTTATTAATTTAAGCAAACTTTTTTTATATAATATTTTGACAATCAATAAATACTTTTTATTTATGACTATACAGTGAGTCAATTAATATAATTAAAAAAAATATTTTTTATTGTTTTTTAAACAATATTCTTCCTTTTTTTTGTAATGAAAGCGAAAAGGAGTTTATTTATTAATTACTATTATTTTTTTTAAAAAAAAAGATAATGAAATAATTAAGCGAAGCTAATATATTATAAATACGTTTCTTAAAAATTAAATGGATATTTACTTTATTGGATGCTAAAAAAAATAGCTCGATAAAATTAAAAAAAATAAAAAAAGATAGGAAAATGTTATTTACAACTCAACTTTAGCAAAACAATTCATTTATTTTGTGAAAAACCTGAAATAAAATCAAAATTTATTATAAATAAATAGAAAATGAAATGTGTGAATTTATATATGGTGTGAGAATAACAAAAGGCGAAAAATATTCAAGAGCTTCCTTGAAAAATGCTGTTGCCTCAATAAGCCATCATCTTAAAAATTCCAAACCATAATGGAATTATAATCTTTTAGATAAAAAGAATTTTCCAAAACTTCATGCTACACTTGATGGTATTTTAAAAGAAATGAAAAGATTAGGAATAGGTGCTCCAAAACCATATGAAGGTTTAACAAATGAGGAATTAAAATTTATCTTATCTAATAATGCCATGTCTTCAAATGAACCTATAGGGTTGTTTCAGAAAGTTTTTTTGAATTTGTCTGCTAGAATGTCCGTGAAGTAGCAAACATTATTATTTACTAATTGACCAATTTGAAAATACAGAAAAGGGATTTATTTTTAAGAAATTTCAATAAAAAAATGATCAAGGAGGATTAGAAGATAATCAATCTACCTTTGAAATACCATTTCCATCAGATATTAAGGATGTGGCTAAACCTAATGCAAATATTCATAAGTATATTTTAATGAGACCTTTAAATTTTAAAACTAAACATTTTATTTAGGAATCTTAACAAATGCATCAGGTAAATATTTTTTTTATTAATTAAATTTCTAAATTTTAATTTTTTTTAGCAATTTCCAAAGGAATATGGTATTATGATCAAGGACTTGGAGAAAAACGAATTAGAGGAATGTTTTGAGAAATTTGTCTAGTATGTGGTATTAATATATCTGGAAGAAATATCTCTAATAATTCAGGACGTGATACAGCAATTCAATCAATATTTGATGCTGAAAATGAGGAAGTTAAAGCAATGGTAATTTCAGGTCACAGTTCATCAGCTGGAATGCGCAACTATCTTAAAATAACAAAGGAAAAAAAAAAGAAATATTCTTAATTCAGTTATTGCAAAGATTAACTGGAACTGTAGAAAATAATGGTATTAATAAAGATGATGCATTACAAGACAAGGTATTTTTACATTTTTATTATATCAATATTATTATATTT
>CAJVPP010002329.1:0-15273 GCA_910592005.1 Funneliformis mosseae
ATTATTTTACGTATTTTTATTATTCTCAATATATTTATTTTACTTATATTTTATTTTACTAAATTAGTTAGTTTATAATATAGTAATTAATTAGCTATGACAAAAGAAATTTTGTATAAATAAATAGACTTTTTGCTTATATTATAAATTAACTTTCTTGCAAATATGAATTTTAATATTAATAAAGAAATTATTTAAAACTTATATCTTTCTGCCTTTTTATGTCTTTATATAGTCTGATATGATCCCTATACATTATTTATAATTGAGTTCATCATCAGAAATTCTTTAACTAAATTATTCATAATCTTATCTTTCAAGTCTTCATACTTGATAAATTTGTTAAGTCTAACGCGTAAGTTTGGTAAAGTTAAAAGTTAGGCAGATTCTAACGTTCTGACTGCAGTAAGCTGTAGTTAGAAATTTTGAGTGAAGACTTGATTACATGATTAATTCAAGTTGAAAAATTCTATAGTGACAGTGTGTAATGGTATTTGAGAGGAGAGATTGAATGTTAATATTAGTCAGGCAAGTGGTTTCATAAAAAGTGTGTATCAGAGCATTGTTCACAAGAAAGATAATTTTCTGATTTTGTTTTCTCATTTTTGTATTGAGTTTTTTTATGTAATCATTTCAGATTAAAACCTGCATCCAACTTTTTTGATTCTAATAGTATTAACTGAAGCGTTATTTTATCAATATTCTTGATAACCCTAAAATTTTCATACTTATGTATGAACAAAAGTGTCAGCTTTTCACTTTCTGTTACGTTATATGTAAGTAGGATTATTACACATTCTTTGATTATTTCTTTCTTGATGTTTGTTTATTGGATATCATTCGACATAATTTCATCTTCTAAAACAGTCCTATTTCATCACAATTGAATATATCTTTAGGACTATATTCTTTTAATAATTACTAAAGATTTTCTCTTATTATTTCAAGATCTTTGAGCAGCGTACTCGTGGTTTTCCTGTGTATATAATACTGTTTAAGATTGCATTATTTTTTAAACTTATTCACCTAATCACTAGACCCTTTAAACTTATCTTCCTTTAATAAAAAAGTAAAACTCAAGGCTTTTGTTGAAAGAATATTATCAGTAATAATGAGGCTAGCTTTGAGTGCGTTATCTACTCATATTACTAACGCTTCTTCAATGAGAAGGAATAGAGTTTTCTTATTATATTTCAAATTGGCTTGGTATGAATTAGTATTCACAGAAAGTCAATGGTCTTTCTCTTTTAAAATATCACTTACCATGCCTTCACTAACGTTATATTCATTAGCTAAGTCTTTTTGTTTTAAAAAAAGGTGATGATATTTTTTCAAACAAAGTTCTTTTTTGTGCAGCTATAAGAGACTTTTTTTTTTAAAAAGTTCATCTTGTTTGTTAGTAGATTGATTAAGTTATTTCTTTGAGTTTACTTTTGACATTATTGGTATTATGCAAAGAAAAAAAATGCGTAAAAATAAAATATGTAAAAAAAAAAATGAAATACAAAACATAATGCATAATATAAATATTTATTCATTTTTTAATTTTATTTAAAAACTAGGTACAAAGAACTACAAATTTTATATACATAAATCTAATAAAATTTCATTGTATCAAAAAAAAATTTGTTATAGAGAAAATTCGTTATAAAGAGAATCATTTTATATATAAATTTTTCTGACTTTAATTCATTAAACATAGTATAAATTTTTAATTACTAAATTCAATATAGCAGTGCTGGGTTTTATACATATCTAATAGGATAAATTAGGCATTTATACATTTTGAGCAAGTAAAATACATTATTATCTGGCCCAATAGTTTGATTATATAAATCATGTGATTTTTGATAATCAGTAATGATTATAAAAAAAAACTTGGTCTGATTTTAATTTAAGTAATTGTCAATACTATTTAAAATGATCAGTGATCTTTAATCACTCTTCTAAATTTATTTTCTGCATTTTTTTTTTTGTTAAAAATGTCATGTATTAATAATGACGGTTATCTAAAATATTATTTTACAAGCTATATTAAAATATTAGAAAATGAATCAAATAGCATATATAATAAAAAGTACAATGTATAGTGTGTAGAGATAATCTTGGAGATAATGCACATATATTTACCAATAAAAAAGATCATGTCAAATGCCACTTAGAAAATTGTGATTTTTTTAAAGAAAAAATAGGAAAAAGAAAGGATATATGAGATTTTACATGAATCTGATAATTCAGATAATGAAATATTAGTCAAAAAATAACGTATTGATAAATATATTTTTAAAAATAAAATATATTATTTTACTTTTGATTTTTAAATTAAATAAAATTATTGTAAAATAGATGCTGTTGATCTTACTAGTGATCTACTAGCTACACAATCACGAATTAAAACTGATATAACAAGAATTTCAAAAAAAATCACAACAAACCTCATTTAATTCTTATGCAGCCTGAAATCTTACTAAATCTGAAATTCCTAAATTTAACAATCTTATTTTAAATGTAACTGCATCAAATAGATTTTCTTTTTAATGAATAAATGATCCAGCTACAATTACATTATTCAAATGATTAAATCCTAAATTAAAACTACCTAATCAAAAACAATTAGCTAGTTTAATTCTTTCATTAGCAGTAACTGATTTAAATAATACTCATAAAAAAAAATTATGGCAAATGAAAATCAAGATGGTATTATTTTAGTTTTTGATGGTTGGAAAAATATAATTAATCAAGAGTTACTTGGATCAATATTTATTTTGCCTTTAGGTGAAATTTTAGTTTAAAAAGTATATAATATTAGTGAAGAGCATGGTAGAGCTATTGATATAATACCTCATATAGAAAATATGTTAAATGAACTAAAATAGGATAATATTAAAGTTACAGCTATAATTAATGATAATGCAGCTGGTTATGCATGTGTCCGGTAATTATTTTTTATTTATATTATTTAATAAACTAATAATATATTTTTTTAAAGTCAGCAATTATGTCTTAAATATACAAATATTATTTGGTTTCTATGCTTTGCATATCAGTGTAATCTTGCTGTTAGAGAAATATTCAAAGAATCAAATATATTTGCTCAAACTTCAACTAATGCAGTAAAGGTTTTTTTATATTTTAATCAACCAAATAATACATATTTTATCAGTAAACTATGAACTATTCAAAAAGAAATATATGGTATATATATTTTTATTATAAAATTAGGAGATACAAGATGGAACTCATATTATGATTATTTTAAGAGTTTATTAAAAACAAAGCGGGCTTTACAAGTAAGTTTATTTACAAAATAATTTTATTAATGTATTATAATTTTTTAATATACATTTTTTTTATAGAATTTAGTTAATCAATATAGTCCGTCTATTTTAGATGAATGTACTTCATAAAGACAAACTATAATTAAGGAATTATATTTGCCACAAAGTATTTGTAATATACTTTTTGATGAAACTTGGTGGTTAAATATTGCAGAATTAGCTATGTTAATGAAGCCATATTGTGGTACTTTAGATCAAATGTAAGCTGATAAAACTAGATTATATGATGTAGCAATTTCTTTTAATTTTTTTATTAAATTTTGAGAGGATTATAGTGATTACGTTTTTGCTGAAGAAATGATTTTATGTTTACAAAAGCGATGGGAAAGTTGAGAGCAACCACTTTTATTACTTTTAATTTTACTTCACCCTTCTTATCAAATGAAAATTTTTAACCCTAATTTGAAAAATATTAATTATGTTGTATTAGGTAATTTTTAGTATATTATTATAAAGCCTGGGAAAAAAAAATGCCAATTAAAATTTTGTCTGAATTTGAATTATATCAAAGTAAAAAATTTCTTTTTGATAACGAGACAATTGTTTAATTTAAAGATGATATTCTGAATTTTTGGAATTTTGTTGCTTTAAATTCTAAAGAATTAGGCATAGTTGCTACAAGGATTTTTAGTATTACTATAAATTCAACATCTGTAGAGAGATTATTTTCATTAATAGGATTTTTACATATATCTCAACATAATGTAATGAAGGTAAGAATTAATTATGTTTTATATTTAAGTTTAAAGTAAATAAACTGTAAACTTATAGAATGTTTTATAATTTAGTATGAAAAGGTCTTAGCATTATCTCAAATTCGAACTGATATCTATCAACAAGAGCATAAATTAAGAAGAAAATGTGATGAAAAAAAAACAACTGGTATTAATGTTTTTTCTATTAATGAAATAGAAAATCCAGAAACTTTGGATAATGAAATCAGAAATAATAAAACAAACCAAAATTTAGAAGATTTAGAATTAGAAGAAGGATATATTACTATAAAACAAGACTGGTAAAATAGATTATAGGAATGAAAAGAAATACTTAATAAAGAAGAGAATGTTGAAAGAGAAAATATAAATATTCAAAAAAATGGAGGAATAGGTAAAGAATTATTAGTAGATTATACTCATCTAGTAATAGACATTGCAGCTAAATGGGATTTACGTGATATATTCATTTGTGAATTAAAAATACTATCTTTTATTAATCATGAATCTAATAAATAATAATGTAATAAATGTTAATATAAACTTTTAATAAATTTGATTAACTATTTATTCGTCTATTAATTAAATTATAATTTTATAATTTATTTTTATTAACGTTAACAAAGTTAAAAAAAATTAAAAAAGTTGCGTCTTATTTGGTTTTTTTATATATTGTATCGATAATGTCAATTTTGAAAGCGCAAGACAAATCTTTTAATATCACTATTGCTAGCTATTAATAGATTAATAAAAATAATTATCGTACTAATATTCTAATATCTGCTTAAAAAACACATGATTCATAATTTTTATGACCTGATACATTTATTAACGCTTATCTGTTTAAAATAAGCATATTTATATTCTTTTGATTTCACTATATAAATTATAAATGTAAATTGAAAAAAATAATAATAGTAAAATAATATAATAGATATATTGAATATAAGTAAAATAAATATCTTTATACATTATTCCTTATTTATATCAATTGCCTATAATAAATATCATGTCCATCTTTGTTCTATAACTTCATTTTTATATTTATCTAATCAGTAAGTTCCAGAATTACTCTTGGTAGTTTAATAATACCAGTTGTAATGGTAATTATTTGAGAAAAAAAAAGAATTACCATTTTTATCAAAAAACTTTTCATATAAAAAGTAAATTAGTATCGGTATATACAAAAATAAATTAATGTCTATTTCTCTGAATAATACTTACAGATATTCTCACATATAATGCATCTAATTATAAATGAAATAATAATTATAAAACATTTCTTTAAATATAATGTCAAAGAGCAACAAATGGAATTTAACTTCTAATACTAACCTACATATCTGATAAATACTAAGTTTGATGATGCTCTTTCCATATAATTCCTCAATAATACAAGTTATTCTCTTTCAAATAATCAGATTTTAAATTTTGTATTCAGTATCGGTATATAATAAATTAAGTAATTTTTTAATTTTTTATATTATCATTAACGTTAACATTAAAAAAACTTACTATGCCTTATCAAAACTCTTAAATTCAAACTCACTACAATATATATAGTTTACAAAGTATTTTTACTTTTCAGTAATTGGTACATTTCATTTTCACTATAAAATAGCGACAAAAAATTTTGAACTTTTTGAAGGAATATTATTTTAAGGTTTAATTGCTACAAAATTTATTGTTCTATTTATTTTAAAAAACAACTTAAAAGTATACTATTTCTTAATAGTATAGGCATAGTTAATTTGTTACATTCTTGTAAAAATGAAATAAAGTTATACTTTTTTTGCTTTTTTTTGTTTTTTACATTGGTTGATCATGCCAATCCCTTATTAAATAAAAAATAAATCTCAATTTTTTAGAAACAAATCTTGTGTTTGTTAAAGTAAATTAATATATTTATTTATTTACCCAAAAAGGGGGTATAAAACTTATGTTTTAATAAATACAATTGGATGATTATACAAACTGTATTTTACCTTGTGTATAAAATGCCTAAAATGCTCAATAGCCAGTACTACCATATTCTAATGCAGCTTGAGTTTGATTCACATGATTATCAACAAAAGCTGCTAAAGGTTTATTTCTAATTTTAAAAAATTCCAAATCAGAAACAAAACTAAATAAAATAAAGTTAATTAATAATTTAATTTAATGTTATACAATTCAATAATTAATTTAAAATTTCATTTATTGGTTTGCATTAAATTTAATAAAAAGAGCCATAATTTTAAAATTAAAAACTGCTATTCAATTTTGAAATGTCTTTGCTAAATCACAAACTGCTTTAGAGAAGGGTCAGAAATGATGTAATTTCCTAAAGGAAGAAAGGGAATTCACCTAGAATAACATTACTATATGATTTCCTTATTTAAAAGTAATAAAAATGATAATAGAGAGGGAGAAGAAATCAAAATCCTTAAAATTAAAATAACGTAATTTCTGGCCTTCTCCTTTATTATCCAATTTTTCTTCTTCAATAAAAAATAGTATAATATATGAAATATAATCACTAAGCTAAAATATAAATCTAAACTTACTACATTAATTCATTTTTACTGGTAATAGTAATAAGATAATATTAGAATGAATTTTCTATTGAAATTTTTAAAAAGAGAGATAAAGAAGGATTAATAACAGCATTTATAGAAAAATAGCTAATCCATCTTCTTTTTCTTGCTGAATTATAAATTAAACTACTTTTAATATTTGAAGTAATGGTATCAAGGAGTTGAAAAAAAGAAAAATCTATCTAACATTCTTCAACTAAATTCATAATATATGCAAACAATTGTTGTGTTTCATTTGTGACATAATTGGTGATAAATTTTTAAATATTTTGATCATGTAACTAGCATTATCAGTAATAAGAAGTAATATATCATTAAAAGAAATTTGATATTTTAAGATAAAATTATTTGTGATATTATTATATTATTTGTTATAATAATATATTCTGTAACAACTAATTTTATTTGATTTTAAAAGTAAAAATTACATTAACTGCTATCCTTTTACAAATATCAGTAGTTTCATACATATTTTTTCATTTTTTATAACACATTTAATTTTTTAATTTCTTGATTATAGACTTTTGGTAAAAATTTTTTATATAGTTAATTAGCACTTACAATTATTTCACCTAATAAAATTATAATAAATAATTAATAATAATAATAAAATAAAAAAATTAATAATCAATAATAAAACATATCATTTTTATAAAATTTATGAAAAAAAACCTTAATTTATTAACCTCTTCTAATAAAATATTAGCTGCAGTAAAGGTTTTAACTAATTTCAAATTAAGTTTGTCTCATTCAATAAATGTATGTTTAAAGGTTTCAAGTATAGATTGTTGTCGCAGTATATTATTTCTTTGTTTTATTAAAGTTTTGTAATTTTTATATTTATTTATTTTCAAATGTTAATTAACTTTTGATTTATTTTTATGATCAATTGTTATATTGCAAAATTTACAAAATATAATAGTATCACTAACATAATAGTTATCTTTATAGTTTTGCATAAAATTAACCCTTTTAATTGCTATTACAATTGTAAAAAAACAATGATGATTAATGATATTTTTCATAATTAGATTTATAATTATGATCAACTAATCATATTTATTGTAGAATATGTGTATATATATTTTATGTAATTTTTTATAAAATATGTGACACATAACATATATAAAAAAAATCTTAAAATATACACATATATTCATGCTACATATTTCTGAATACCTTACTTTAGAATTAGAAATATTACCAGTTTAACTAATTTAGTTCAGTCTGATTTTTATCAGATTAAGGATAAAGTCAAACTGTAGACTAATTTGTAGACTGATTTGAAACTGAAGTCTAAACTAAAATTAAGATCAAAGTTTATATATATTAATAATATAATATTTTAATATTTCTGATTTAAAATTTTATTATTCCTTAAACTATAAAGATTTGTAAGCAAATTTGCCTGCTTATTTACTATAAATTCTCTTTTGATTTACTTTTATGAAAAATTAAAATTTTTAAAAAATTAATTTTATAAATATATAATATTTTAGTAAATTTTATTTTTTAATTACATAATAAATAATTTAAGATTACTTATAAGCTAAAAATTTGTAATTTTTAAAAAAATTATAAATTAAAAATTTTATTATTGACCTTTGATCATTTTATTAATATTTACTTTTAGCAATATTAATTATAATAGAATATTATAAAATTTATCATGAAGAATAACTTAATTATTACAGTTTTATAATTTACTAAAAAATTTTATAACTTTTATTAATAGTAAAATGATTCAATTAGTTCGCAAACATATGAATTTTAAGAAAATTTTTAAAAAATTATTATAATAAATTTTTCAAAACTTAATTTTAAAAATTAAATTATTTAAAAATTCTTCTTAATAAACTTAAATTTCTTTTAATAAAATTAATAAAATATATATTAAAATATATTTTTATATAATAAATATATTATTAACATTAATATTTTATTTTTTATTAAAAAATTAATACTTTTTTTTATGTTTATAGACAAATTTATCTATTCTATAGTATAAGAGATAATAAAAAAATTTTTCTTTGTGATTTATTCAAAAACTTTATTCTCATCAAGCTTTAATCTGAAATAATTTTGTCTTATATTATTATGCGTTTCTATAATTTTAATTTTCTACTATTTTTTTTTTTAAAATCTAATGCTTTATATTAGAGGTTGATCTAAACTAAAAATATGATCTAGTTACATTTGAATATATATAAAACTAAATCAAACTGATTAATTAAATTGAATTAAACTATTAGAATGATTTTGAATATCTGAAATAAATCATATTTTTCATATTACTAAGCTTACTAATTATTAATACAGTTTATAAAAAGTCTTAAATTTTAAAATTAAATATAAAAAAAAGTAAATACAATTCTGCTGACAACCTTATATTCTTGAACAAAAACCACATTTTTAATGACTCTAGATCAAAATAAGATTACTTATTAAAATACAAAAAAATTAAAGAAACGTATGATATTTTAACTGAAATATTGTGAAAATGGATAAACTCTGAAAGAATTTAAACACCTAGTAAAAAATGATTTTACTAAATTTCAGATATATGAGAAATTTTTGGAGACAACTAAATACAACATATGCATAAGGCTTCTGATAATACTATTTAGAATATGAAATTATCAGTAATATTAGCTTAAGATACAATTGAAAATATAGGGAATTTGTTTTCCATCTAGAATGAATACACGTAAGAGAAATCAAAGAAATAGTAGTTACCTAAAAGGTTTGAGTTTAATTGTTTATTTGCTTTAATTTATTATTATTTTTTATTTTAATAACTTTTTATTAGGACTGATTATGCTATTTTAAATTTAATGCTTGTAGAATGCTTCTTTAAGAAGAATAAGACTCAACTCATAGTATTCAGTATAGATATTAATGTCAAAAGTAGTGAAGTTAGAGAATTTGCAGACAACTTTTTTGCAATTGTCACATTATTTGTAATATAACATAATGAATTACGTTTAGCTACAAATTATAGAAAGAGAAGAGATACTGCTCAAAGTGTTTAAAAGTTTTAAAAAAAAAGTGAAAAAACTTCTATTAAGTAAAGTACAATAGATTCACATTTATTCTAATTAGCAAGAATAGCTAAAATTCAAAAGATAAATAGAAATAACATGATAAACTTATAATCAGTGTCTTATTATGATTGAAAAAGAAGGTATCAAATGAGAAAAAAAGGATTTATGAGCATTATATTTAAATGCTAAAAACTTTAATAATATTAAACTTAAATAGATCCTCAATACTCTTTATAATATTCATGATGAAGTAATGAATGATTTGCTTAAAAGATTTCTTTAATTTTACTACAAATTATAAAAATTTCAAAATGAAATTTCATTTCAAAAAGGATTCTTAACAGTCTATCATAGTCTTATCAAAATATTAGAGTAAATCTCATAGTGAATATTCATTCTTTTCTAAAAACAAATCATCAAAACCTCTTTTAAAAAAATTTGAATATAATAGCTATCTTATTATGAATTAGCTTGGTGAATATTATCTTTGTATATTTAGACCACTTGAAATACAGGCTAAAAACTAAGGTCCTATATTTTAAAAGGTTTTTATCTATTTTTTTTTATTATTTATATTATCTATTAAATCAAAACTTTAATTAATTTTATATTTAATAATTTAATAGGAAGGATCAGAAGTGATTTTTTTAGATCTAAGTATACATACATTTATGATCAGTTATAATTTAAATAGAATGGTTATTGAATAGAACAAAAATGACATTGCTAAGTTTAGAGTTCCAGACAAGTTGAGTTAACTCATAAGTTAAATAAGCTGAGTTGAGTTTAAATCGAGTCAAGTTTATGTTTTTTGACTCAATGATTTGTGAATCAAGTCAAATTCAAGTTGAATTAAATATTTAACTCAACTCAATTTAAACTTGATTTGATTTGAGTTGATTCAAATTGACTTGAACAATATTTTTTTATCATTTAAGAAGAACGATAATGAATTGTTCAACTTAAATGATATTTTTTATTGTTCAAGAAAAACAATGACAAATCATTCAACTTGAACGATTTTTTTTATTGTTTAAGAAGAACAATGACGAATCGTTTAACTTGAACGATGACCTGAATCGTTTGAGTTGAATGATAACCTGAATCTTTCGCTCTTTTTTTTTCTCCTCCTCCCCTCTCTCCCGATCTTTTTGTTTTTTTTTATTATTTTTTTTCAAAGTCAAATCGAGTTAAAATTGAGTCAAGTCAAATCGAGTCGAGTTTAAAATTTATATAACTCGAATCAAATTAAATTGAAAGATTTTATAAAATAAATTTGATTTGACTCAACTCAAAAAAAAAGAGTCGAATAGAGTTGATCTTTAAACTCGACTCAACTCGACTCATTCAGAACTCTAGCCAAGTTTACAGATTATGTTATATATATAATAAACTCTAAAGTAAGCATAATCAAATTCATAAAAAAAATAAGTGAAAATGTTACAGATAAATTTATTAATCAATTAATTATATTTATTTATAATTTAATGTATTTACTACTTTTAATTATAGATTATATCATATTATATTACAAATTTATAAGAAAATCTGCTGTTTTGTAAATGATTGTCATTATAAGTTAGCTAAATGGCTTTGTAAAAAATATTATATAATATTACTACCTAAATCTTATACTCAAGGAATGGTCTGATGTGAGCAATGACATATTAATTCTAAGACTACTCAAGTAATGTGTATATAATTACATTTTCACTTTTAACAGCATTTGATCCATAAGTTACATGAGTATCTATAATATTAAGTTGTAATTTGTATAGAAGAATACACAAGCAAAACTTGCAGATTATGATTATATTCATAAAAAATTAGGTAGATTCAAGAAATTTTGCTATCTCTAATATAAAATAAATCTTGATAAATATATAAATAGTATTTGTAATATTTTCTTATGATACTTTATAAAAAAGGAAAAGGAGTCAGCTTAAGCTAACACGAAAGTTTATTTTCTTATAAAACTTATTATTGCTTAATTTAAACTTTATTTAATATGGGATTTTATTAATAATAATAGATTTTAATGTAAGCATTAGTGGTAATTTAAAGCAATTTAAATATATAACTAATAATAAAGATGAAGCATAAACTAAATTACCAATATAAAATGTATTTGATGTTGAAGTATTTTAGTTGAATTATAATAGTTTAATTTATTGAATTATTAAATAAATTTTGGTTTAATGACATAAATATTTATTAATACAAGTTACAAAATTAGAATATATATATACAATATATACAATAATTCATTTCGTAAGCTAATAAAATATCACATTTTATTTTCAGATATAACAAACACATCTATCATTGTACATTATCAAAAACTATATATGTATTTAAAGAATTAAAGTTCTAAAAAAAAGAATTCAAACAAAAAATTTATCAAACTTAGAATAAGTTTATGTAATCAAATACAAACTAAAAATGAGTAAAATTCATGCAACTAATTATTTAACCAATTAGTTGCAGAATTTTGAAATTATAATCTGAATTAGCAGAATTAAATTTAAAATTGAATTAATACTAATCTCTATTTTATACTATTAATTACCTTTACTATTTTATAATTTAATCTGTTTCTAACTTATGAAAATAGTTAGCCTGAAATTGAATTTGATAGAATTAATGTCATTAATAATCCTTGACTATTTGAGATAATATTAGATAATCTTTTTTATAAATTTTTTATCACATAATATTCTTTGATAATTTTTTTGATTAAGCAAATTAAGAAAATAATTCTGAAATGATAACTTTTTTTTAATATTGATTTATTATTTAAAGAAGAATATATTATATAATTCTTATAAATTATTAATAATTTTAGCTATATCATTATTATTAGTAGATAGGTAAGTAAATAATAATCTTTAAAGACTGTTACTTATTTATATATCTACTTATATAATACTGTTATCTACTTATAAGTATAGTATTATTTACTTACTGTTTTTAATACACTGTGATTTTTTATAACAAAGTTGCTATCTATTTATTTCAATATTCTATAATCTTTTACAGCTAACTTATTATCAATGTATTTATAATCTTTTTATAATTAAATGGTTAGGCATTTATTGGTATTGTTCTGTATCTTTTTATTATCAAAAAATATATCAGGTAGCAAAATATTTTTCAATAACATTTTGATTAATTTTGGCTAGTATTATATTATAATTTTGATCTAATCTTTAAGGTAGAATATCTTAGTTTTCTATGATTAGTTTTACACAGTTTTGAACTCATTTAGAAGAGAATATTGAGAGCTTTCTAATTATACTATGATTGCATAAATTGAATATCTAAGAAACTGAGTTTTTGTTTTCTAAAATTTTGACAAAAATTATAAAATAGTATTAATTAAAAATTAAATGAAAATTTTATTATACTTTGAGTTTTGAGAATCTTTCTGATACTGTTCTGTTACTTTTCTAAATATTTGAGATTTGGTCTAGTAAATCAGTTAATTAGTAATTTAGTAATATAATATTTAACTCATTTAATTATTAGTTTAAGATATAAAGTAGTGAACTTGCAAT
The DNA here is from genome assembly GCA_910592005.1 of Funneliformis mosseae. Classification (NCBI taxonomy): domain Eukaryota; kingdom Fungi; phylum Glomeromycota; class Glomeromycetes; order Glomerales; family Glomeraceae; genus Funneliformis; species Funneliformis mosseae. The sequence continues at coordinate 13,229 of CAJVPP010002329.1, forward strand.
CTATATATTTTCTTTCACTCTTAATTATTATATAAGACATATTTAAAGTATTAATGTTATATTATATTTGCAACTTCTCCTTTTATAATCCATTCAATTATTAATAATAAGGCATAAAATACTAAATTAATAATACTCTAAGTTATAATTTTTTATTTTTTTTTTTCCTTATATGAAGTATTACTAAATCTATACTATATTTTATGTCTCTTAATTCTCTTACTGTATAATTTCTACTTGCAGATATTACCTTTAAATATTTTTGATTACTTAAGATATTATCACTTTAATTACTTAAAATATTATTACTTTGATACTTTTATTTTTATTTAAACTTTATAAATTTTTATGTAATTTTATATTGATTTTTTTATATATATTATCATACTATTTGTTTAAAATACAGATTTGATTCTAATGAAATAAATGAAAGCAATAAAGTTTTTCTCTGATTTAATAAACTTTAATTATAAGTTTAATTATAATGATTATATATACTTTTAATACTTATTTATATTTATAATAAGAAAAATATAATACTTTTAAAAGTTTATTATCTTGAAAAAAATTATTTTAAATATATATTATCCAGATAGCAAGAAAGGATTTTACATTGATTAATCATTTATGTAAAATTTATAAGTTACCTAATACTTATAAATACATTAATGAGAATTTGTCTTCATTTGAGGCCTTTGCAATAGAAAGGGAGGAAACTCAAAAAAAAATAAAAAATGAGTTAATAATAAATCTGAACAAATTATAGTATTTAGAACATTTTTGGTTTATAACTAAAATTTTAATTTTTTTGGAGTTTCCTCTCTTTCTATTGCAAAGACTCCATTTAATTCTTTAATATTAATATAAAGCAAAAGCTTTTTTTTTTATTTACATTTAAAAAAATAAAATTATTTATTTTAAAAGAGAATTCAATACAAAATTATAATAATATTATTATTATAAGTTTTAGTATATTCTCAAAGATAAGAAAAAAATTTTTTAGCGAATGTTGAAAATTTTAATTTGATGATTAATTATAGTTATATAATTAATTACAGTTGTATAATTAATTATAGTTATACTGAAAATCAATTTTCCAATTTTTTTTTCTTTTTTTAACAAAAAACACATTTATTTTATTTACATTTAGATAAATATAATAAAAAGATAGGTTTAGCTTTCAAATATAGTGATAATTTATATTATTAAATTATATTTATTCTATTTGTAAAGGTAAATAAATCTAGAAGCAAAATTTTAAGTAACTGAAAAATACTATAGTTGTTTCCCTTTAAAGTCATATTTAAAACTAAAAATAAAAAATATAATTATAATAAAAGTTACTATACAGAGGGATTTTTATATATTGTTATTAAATGTTAGTTCTGAAAGGGAATTATATAAAATCTATTATTTTACAATACTTAAAAGAATCATTTTTTCACTTTTTCAAAATAAGTAAAAAATAGATAGTAATACTTTTACTACAGTAGCGGTTATAAGTATCTGATCACCTGAGATCATCTAAAATTATTATATAACTACCTCTTAAATTTTTCAGAAATATAATGTAACACAATACATGATTACCTATAAATTTATAAGTGTCAATGATACAAAAAAAAATTTAGATGATCATCAAACTTTCGCTTGAAAAATGGAATTTTCTTTAGAGAAACAATATGAAATTGTTTTTTTACGTGAACACCCAGCTGGTTCAAAGTTTAGTTTTAGATTTATTGCTAAACAGGTATATTGTAGTAAGTCTACAGCTATTTATTAGATTAAAAGATATCATGAAAATCAGAATCTAAGTACTTCAAAAAGACCAGGACGACCTTGTATAATATCTGCGAAATAAGATGACAAGATTATAAGATAGCAGAGAAAGAATATAATATAACAGCCATTTAAATACAAGAAAAAATAAAAGAAAGAGGTGTTGGGCTTAGTGTAGAAATAGTAAGATGACGTCTTCGTAAGTCTGAAGGAAAGTTTAGTAATGAAATTTCTAAACCTTTGCTTAAAGAAGACCATTGAAAGAA
>CAJVPP010002330.1:0-15269 GCA_910592005.1 Funneliformis mosseae
TTTTATTATAAATTAACATAAACAAACATCGTAACTTCTTATGACCGCAGTATCATTTGGTCATGTGACATAACGATATATTTATTTGCATTTAAACTTAGTGTTCAGAAACTTTTGGCGAGGGTCTGTACAAATGGTGATTTAGTAAAGAGAGACATAACTAAGTATTAGTTACTTAATATAAAATGTAGAGCTTATTATGCTTTAAATAAAATATCAATTAAGCTTTGAAAATTTATGTATTAAAATTTTTTATTATATATTAAGTGAAAAATTATTCAGAAACTTTTAAGTATCTTCTGTATAATTATGATAATTCTAAATTTATCTAGAAAGAGTATTGCATTATGATTATACATAAACTTGATAAACTTGATAATAACATTATACCAATCATTATATTCTCTCAATATTTTTCAAAATAAAAAAATAAAACTTTATTTTACTTTAAGTTAGTTATCAACTTATTTTACATAAATTTTCTGAAAAATTTGAATAGTCTCATTTAAAATCAGATATATTATTTTTGAAATTTAATGGAAGAATAGGTTTTAATGAGAAGAAAAAAAAGTTTTTAAAAAATGATTTTACAAAAACCATAACATAAGTTCTTACTTTAAATTTTATTTGATTGTAATATTACAATTTTATTTTTAATTAAAGTAAAACATGCTGCAAAGCAATGTACTTGTAAAAAAGATAGAGAATTACCTTAAGAATTAATAAAAAAAATACTTAAAGAAATGCTATATAAACTTGAAGGTAGTAATGGTAATAGTAAAAGAAGAATATTAAATAAATCTAAAGATGATAATGAAAAAGAGTTATTAAATAAACCTAGAGGTAAAGGTGGTGAAATCTTTTGACAAAATATCTTACTATTTAAAATATTTTAAATTAATACTTTTATTTTATTTACAGATTACATAATAAACCCTTTTTTTCTAATTTCTAATACAATAATTCTACTCCTTAGGCTTTAAGACTTTAAGAGTTTTTTCCTCCTACTAGCATCTGGCATTTGCAATCATTTGCTATCAAAAACTTTTCTATAATTTCTCATTTTTTTATAGATAAGTAGAAAAACCAAAACTCTCACTTTACTTAAGCTTAATGGATACTTTTTTCCATAATTTTCCAACAATTTCAATTTCTGAATGGATTGTATTAAAGTATTTATTATTTATTTATAATTATTATTTTATATTTATTTAAATTTTACAACCTATGTATGAAGCAACACAATTATTATCATTATCATTAAATCCTACACAAGGTGATATACAATTGGTTTTTGTTGAAATATTTAAAAAATTGAATCAATATCAAAAAGGAGTTCATCATTTAAATTACACTTCTACAATTTTTTCGGTGTTAGATCCGCGTTACAAAATCACATTAATGACAGCTGGAATTATTAATAATTTACAAGAATTATATAGTACATATTCTTCTTTAAATAATCAAATTCAAAAAAAAGTTATCATCTCGGGATTATTTTCTTAATTTGCTTAATCTAAATTCTTCAGTAAATAGTAGTACCAATCGTTTAATTTAGTGGAAAAAGATTATCCAATATTGTCTCAAATGGCTAAAGATTATTTAACAATCCAAGCGACATCGGTTCCATCAGAAAGCTTTCAACTTCAGGCTTAACTATCTCAAAGGTTAGAAACAAGTTAAATCCCGAAACAGCAAGGGCAATTATTTGTTGTAATATTAAAATTGTGAGAATACATAATAAGGCGAAATTATTTTTTATTATAATAAAATTTTGGATTGGGAATATTGAGTTCTATAAGTTCTATAAGACTCCAGTTTCACAACAACAAAAAAAAACAAATACACGCCTACTCAATAACGTGATGACGATCAGGGGCGGTAGCCCCCCGTTAAAGCGCAACCCTAGTGTTCTTTAAAATAAAAAATTATATAATGAAATGTAATTGCTAAAATTATTAATAAAATTCAATATTACTATTGGATTAGTATGATTAATACCTAACCTGGGCTGAATCAAGTTGAATTTGAATTATCTCATCAAACATGATTTTAAAAATCCAGTTATTGACCAATTGTGCAATCTTTTATACTTCCATTCTTTTCATGGTTTTATTATTCATTTTGAAATTTTAATTTCGGTTGTCTAAATTTTTTTTTTTCGTAATGATTTATTTACAAAAGTGCCATCATGGTTCGATCATTTTTGTTTTAATCTGGCTAACTTGCATTATGATGCCGATCTGTTTGGCATCAGAACCCACACGAGAAGAAACACGACAATTTGTAAATACGTTGTTCTCTCCACGAGCTGGTTATATCCCTCGGCAATGCTCAAATCTCGAAACCAAGGAGTCTAAACAAGAATGTCCGCCTTGTTTCAACTGCCACCTTCCCGCTTTCCAATGTTCTCACTTTGCTAACTGTAGTGATTATGATGGAAAATGTCTGTGTCCACCTGGATTTGGAGGCGAGGATTGTTCAGAGGCTGTTTGTGATTCTTTGGCTGCTGGACCAAATCGTCGTCCGCGTGAAAAAGATCAAGTATGCGAATGTTCTGAAGGCTGGGAAGGAATAAATTGCAATGGTTTGTTATATAATTGCATTAATATTTCTAATTAATTATCAACTTGATAAACTTATGAAATTTATTTATTATTAGTTTGTAAAACTAATTCTGCTTGCGATCCACTTGTGCCCACCGGACAAAATGGAACATGTTATAAAGGAGGATTGACTGTTTACGAGAATTTTCAAATGTGTGATGTAAAAAGTTTGTATTTTTTATATTATAAAAGCAATTTATGATCAAACATTTGATTGCTTAATATTTATTTTTTTTTTTTCGATAATAGACAAGAAAATTCTTGACATGCTTCCCGATCAACCTCCTCAAGTCACTTTTTCTTGTCACCGCAAGAAAGAAACGTGTGATTTTCAATGTAATTAATGATGGTTTAAATCTTTTTTTTTTTTTTTTATAAAATTGTAATATCTTCAAACTAATTGTTAATTATTTAAAAATAGTTTGGATTAATCAAACAGAATCATTCTTTTGTCATCTTGATGAATGTTCATTCGATCAAGAAATAACTTATGATCAAAATATAACTCAATATAATTGTCAACAAATAAAATGCAAATGTAAGGTTGGAGAAATGTTGTGTGGAAAGGATGGTAGTATTGGTATGTAAAAAATTCATAAATTGTTAGAAATTTGTTTTGATAAATAATGTTAATAATTATTATTTTATCAGACCTTACTGAATGGCTAGATGAAGAAATAAAGGGACCCGCAGAATTTAAATGCTATAATCCTGATGATTGTCGTTTTTCTGGTATGACAATTTCCCTCATAAATAATTTTTCAATTTGTTTTATTGACTTGAATCTCATATTATATCTTTAGAACCTGCTATGAATGGACTTATTTTGCAAATTTTTGGTGATGGTTATATTTCTTTGGATTGTAAAAGTGGCGAATGTCTTCATTATACCGAAGTTCCTGGATTTAAAGTAAGATTTAAGAATGATTATTTTATTAAATATTAAATTTTTTTTTAATATTTAAATTATATCTAAATAGAGACCATATCAGCCAAATAATACAAATATGATAATAGTGTCGGTGGTTGCGGTGCTTACATTTGTTGCTGGTATTTTCGGAGGTAATATTGATTTGATTTTTCTAGATGAAAGATGGTAAATGCAATTGACGGATTATCTAATTTAAATTTTATTTAAAGCTGTATTTTACTTGTCTCGTAATTGGATAACTCCGTCGTCTATTATTCTCCCTGATGATGAGAATTCGAAACTTATGGCTAATCATATACCAGCAACATTGCTTTTCCGGGACATTAGTTATTATGTTGGTGATAAATCAGTTCTCCATTCAATTCATGGATTAGTCAAACCGGGAGAAGTTATGGCAATAATGGGTGGATCTGGCGCTGGTAAAACAAGTTTCTTAGATATTTTGGCACGAAAGAATAAAGCTGGTAGGATTAAAGGAGAAATATTAGTAAATGGACGTATTGTAGAGGATGTCGAGTTCAAAAATGTGGTTGGGTATGTAAATTTTTTTCCCCCAAAAACAAGTGATTTAAGTTGTAGGAATGATTATTTATTATTATCTTAAAATTTTATAATGATATTCAGTTATGTTGATCAAGAGGACCACCTTTTACCTACTTTGACCGTTTACGAAACTATTTTGTATTCCGCGCTTTTACGATTGCCCCGTGAAATGAGTTTCGAGGCAAAGAACTTTAGAGTTATAGAGACTATGAGTGAACTAGGAATTTTGGGAATTAAAGATTCTAGGATAGGTGATGCCGGTAAGTTTGATTAGGACTTAATGTATTTTTATCTGTGATTTGTTGAAATTTTGTAAACCTCATTCATTACCTCAACAGTACCAACCGGTTTTTCATAAAAACAGGTGCAAGATCAATTTCTGGTGGAGAAAAGCGTCGTGTATCAATTGCTTGCGAATTAGTTACATCCCCATCGATTTTATTCCTTGATGAACCAACTTCTGGGTTAGATGCATATAATGCATACAATGTAGTTGAATGTCTTGTTACCCTCGCAAGGAATTATAATCGTACAGTTATTTGTACTATTCATCAACCCAGAAGTAACATTTTTGCTTTATTTGACCAATTGGTTTTACTTGCTAAAGGTCATATGGTGTATTCTGGAGAAGCAAGTAAATGTCAATCATACTTTGAAAACATTGGACATAAGTGTCCTCCTGGTTTCAATATTGCCGACTATTTAGGTTTGTAAATTTTAATACAAAATTAATATTTTTCATTTATAAATATAAAAATTTTTTAATATCTAAATATTATTATTATAATTCTTATTAGTTGATTTGACCATGTATGCGGTCAAACCACCCACTTTTGATGATGAGAATGACGGAATTTCTTCAGCCCGTTCTTCAGACATTGCAACTGAAGCACGCCCAATTTTGAGAAATCGTGCTTCTATTCATGATATTCAAGATTTGGAATTATACGAACCAAACAGGACACCATTACGTTCATCAGATCAGCAAGAGCATCAAATTCAAAATAGTGATAGTATTAACATTAATGTGGATAGCGATGGAATGACAGATCACTTGAGAATGTTAATTATGAGCTATAACAGGAGTATGATTGCTCTTGGAATAAAGGATGAAATTAATCGTGCTATAACGAAGTGAGTTTTTATTGTTGCATTCATATTTCATTAATCATAAATTAATTTTATTACTTCTTTAATTTAACAGCGAGCAAAATCAACCTTTATTAACTACAGACGGAGAATATCCCACTGTTAGTTCCCATCTTCGCGCTTCATGGTTCACACAGTTCCGTATTTTATCGGATCGTACATTCAAGAATCTTTATAGAAATCCAATGTTAATGCTTACACATTATTGTACCAGTGTTTATCTAGCGCGTAAGTATATTATATCTTTTTACAAATTATAAATTTCTCGTTCCTTAATTATTAATTCAAAAATTTTCTTTAGTTCTCTGTGGCTCATTGTTTTATAAAGTCACTAATGATATCGCAGGTTTTCAAAATCGTATGGGTATATTATTCTTTATGTGTGCACTTTTTGGATTCGGATGCTTGAGTTCCTTGCATGTTTTTGCGACAGAAAGAATATTATTTGTAAAAGAACGAGCAAACGGTTATTATGCTCCAATTACATATTTCGCGTCCAAGGTATATATTAAAAAATATTCTTTTGTATTATAAACTATTAATGTAATTTTATTTGTTTATTAGGTTTTATTTGATATTATTCCACTTCGTGTAATACCTCCTATTCTTATGGGAGTTATTATATATCATATGGTGGGATTGGTTGATGGGACTGCAGAATTTTTCAAATTCTTACTAGTGCTAATCTTATTCAATCTCACTGCGGCAAGCATATGTCTGTGTATCGGGATTCTCTTTAAAGAAATGGGAGTTGCTAGTTTGTTGAGCAGTTTGGTCATGTTATTCAGCATGTTGTTTGGTGGCTTACTTTTGAATAAAGGTATGCAAAATGTAGATTTATTGCCGAATATGAATCAAGTTACTAAGTAACATTTTTTTTTTTCTAGATTCAATTCCAGAATATTTGTCTTGGTTGAAAGATCTTTCATTCTTCAATTATGCATTTGAAGCATTAATTGTTAATGAAGTTGTTTATTTAACGCTAACCGAAGAAAAATTTGGATTACAAATTGATGTAAGTACATGATTTCTTTCCATTTTTTTTTGTTTGCGTTTTAATTGTTTTATGAAATATTGGCTTTAAAAACATTAATAGGTACCTGGAGCAACTATTTTATCAACATTTGGATTTGATGCATCAGCATATTGGACAGATGTATTAAAATTAACTGTAATGTTTAGTTCATTTATAGTATTATCATTTGTTTGTTTACAATATTTTGTAAAAGAAAGACGTTAGAAAAGATTTTTTTTTTTTTATAATCTTTATTATTATTTATATTTTTTTTTTTTTTGAATTTCGTATACTTTATTTCTAGCTATTATCACATAATATAAGATTTCTTAAATGAGATATATACATACAGTATATTTTTATAATATATAAAATTAATTAATTTTCTGTCTTTTATATAATAAATAAATAAATATATTTTTTAAATTAACATATATAATGCCAATATTGTGTTTATTAATTAATATTATAATATATATAATAATGCATTATTATTAAATTTTTTTTTTTTAAAAAAAAAATAAAATAAAATATAATAAAAAAAATAACAATAATAAGTTTACAATAAAATTCACAGTAAAGTTAATACAACATAATACAATAATAAAATAATAATAATAAAAAAAGACTAATACAAGAAAAAATAATAATAATAGTAATGATAATAATAATAATAAATAAAAATAATAATAAAAGACTTAAAAACTAAATTATATATATATATTTTTTTTAATATATATTATATATAATATATATAATGAATAAATGATTGATGATATTAATTTGATAGCAAAGGAGTTAATGTAGTTAATTAATAATAATAAATGAATAATTTTGTTTGTCGGTTTTTTTTTTTTTTTTCTTTTTTCTTTTTTCTCTTTTTTTTTCTTTTCTTCTTTTTGATTTCTTGAATAATAATAATAAAAATACTGCATCGTTTTATAAACTACCCTAAATAAATCTGTTAATATCTATATACATATGATGAAAAAAAAAAAATAATATTTCAAAAAAAAAAAAAAATTTTTTTTTTTTTTAATATTATCCTACGTTATACTTAATGAATAAGTAAATAAAATATATCACATTTTAGCTAACTAAAATAAAGATCGCAAAAGAATGTTTGTAAATAAGAAAAACCAAAGATTAGTAACTATATAAACAAATATATACCACCGAGAAAATAGTAATCATCATATTCAAAAATTTCAAGTTTGTTGAAGTTAATGTAACATTCATGACTATCATATTCTCGAAAAGGATAATAAAAGAGAGAAAATATAACCAAGTAATAAAATAAGCCAAGGAAATTTAGGGACTGACAGCTTCTTGTTTTATTTGATGTTCAAAATGAGCATGACCATTCGTCATTGCCGACCTGCTGTCTTCTTCTTCATCCTCTTCCATAGGCTCATGCTTAATAGGTGGCTGAATTTGCATAGGTTGATCGTCATCTATCCAACGCTGCATAACATATTTTGTACATTTTTCCGCACCAGGTAATTCCTGTAAAAAAAAAAAAAACAACGGTCATAAGAATGCAATATATATATAATTCTTGAAAATATTTGTATTATTCGTAAATTTACCTGAATGTATTTCGTAATACCTAAATGACTTAACCCCAACATCTCGGGACCACTAGCATGCGTTTTTGATGGAACTCCTTGCACATTGATCTCATCAAGAATCTTTTTCCATACACCACTCGATGAACTCGCAACAAACTTCCGGCCAGGTTGATCTTCAGCAGTAACTTGAAACTGAAAATAAGATGTTAATATCGGGTGATACGTTACATGGTTAAATCATATAAATTAATTCCCTTACGATTGGAGTGTCACCACCATCCAAGATTTCACTAGTATAAGTAGTTCTTCTTGTGACATCAACGGCACTCAAGTATTGTTTTTTGCTCATAAACCCAACAGGAAATATATAACGATTAGTATGATATGCTTCCCTATCCCAAACGATATCACCTTTAAATTAAGACGTAAACGTTAATAATTAAACATATTAGTTAACAAATAAAGTCAATATATACTTATGTACCTACCTATCCTGTAAATTGTCACTTCATTAGTTCCTTTTCCAATAGTAACTGGCAATTTCAATGTGCTATCAGAATTCATAGGTAAAGGCTGTACTCGATCATTTTATAACAAATAATAAGTAAATAATGAAATAATAAGTAAATAATGTGATAATAAATAAAGTATATAAAAAGTAGTGTTGTATTACAAACCTCAATCCTTTTGGCATCTGTACGATCATCCCGTTTCTTTTTCTAAATCAGATAATAAATAATACTATTAACGCACTATATTTAAATAAATATTTAATTGATGACATGGTACTTTACCACACCCGGTGGCTTTCGACGACGCTTCTGCGGTATTTCATCAGCACCTACTCCATCATCAGCCTACCAATAAAATTTAAATCTTGTATAAAATAAAATAATGTAATATAAGGTAAATTTAAATAAAAAGACAAATGATTTACCTTCCGTTTACCAGGTTTGCTTGAACTAGATGCTTGAGGAGATGTACGACCTTTTCGTGGTGACACTTTACGTCGATATTCTCGGGTAGATTTTGGCTCTGAAATTTATTTCGACATAACATATTCGCATATTATTATTATTATTATTAAAGGAAGAAAAGATCCATCAAAAGATAATTTTTTTTTCTTTTTTGGTATTTATCACAATTTAAATGTATATAATAAAGAAATGATAAATACCATATCGGCTCATTACTGTAATGCTAGCATCATCCTCATCAGAGGAAGCATCGGACAATATCATATCTTCAGAAGATGAGCTACTGTTTGAAATAGAAAATTCACATCAAATGATGAAAGGTGAATGTTAATAATAAATTCTATCAATAAATAGACTAATAAAAGCGGGCGAAAAATAAATGAATATAATATATATATATATATACTAACTTTGATGCGTCATCAACAAGACTAGGATTCATATCCATCATTAAGTCAAGTAAGTGACTAACAAACGTAGGACACGATTGAATTGTAGAGAACAAATATTAGTTACGTTTAACAAGTAAAGTAAGAGAAATGTTCTGAAATTAAAATAAAAAACGTGTTATTTATATGAAACTCACTTATTTTCCTCCTTTAACTTCCGTGCCTTATGCTTGGTTATCTCTAGACTATGTTTCAAGTCGTCTCTTTGCTATAGGTTATAGAGAATTAGTTACTGTTAGTCTCGAAAATAAAACACCAAACTGTTAAAACAATAAATTCAATAAAGCAAAAAAAAAAATTAAATCGCGTTCTAGAATCGAAACTCTTAAACGAGAAGAATGTTAGAATACAAACACAAACAAAATTATTTTACCCACAAACCTTGTTTAATACTTCATACTTTTCTCTTAACCTATAATATTTTTCCTTGAACGATCGTGAATCGGCCATGAGTCCAGCCCTTTTCAAGTGGGTTACAAACTATAAAATGTGAGTGAAAATGCGAGAACTTGAACTTGTAAGAAAATGAGGGAAATCTCCAAAAACTATGAAAACCGTCAACAGTTTTTTATTGTGGTATAGGGCACGGTTAAGCCTATAATTATAACTTAACTATGGCTTACTACAATATATTAAACTAATAAATAATACTATAGTATTTTATAAGGTCACGCAACCACATACGTCACCTAAATGATAATAGCACAATAGTATACCTGATATGATGAGATTATTGTTTGAGTTGTCTGTTTCTTGTTAAAGTGGTTGTTTAGAAAAAATCTGGCTTGTTGCCTGGTTGTAGGATAAAGCGTATTATGTAAGAGGAGGAAAAAAAAAAAAATTGTTCGATTTCCCACCCGAAAATAAATGAGGAAAAAAAAAAAAATCGGGGGAGGGTGATTTTTTTTTTTATTTGTGAAATTGTTTGTTTATTTGAAGAAGAAAAAGAAAAGAAAGGGGGAAGTAAGAAAGAGAGGAGATAGTTAAAAAGGGAAGATAAAAAATCTTTTTATGATAAATCGGAGTAATTACCAATTGTGGAGCGATAATAGAAATTAGGCGTAGAATTAGTGTATATATTTATTAATTCTTTTTTCGCTCTACTATGACAAATCGAAGGAAATTAACCGACAGACCAATACCACAAGACAAAAAGTTCATCTAAACTTAATAAAGCTGTTCTTTCCTTCGCCGAGGGAAAGTTTTATTATAATTTATATTAAGATCAGCAAGTCATCGTTTTCTTATCTATTAACATGTGAAACCAAAAAAACTGTCGCAAGGAAACCACGTTGACATTCCGCTCTTCCCAATATTCATATTTTGTGATACATTAATTTCTTCTTTATTGACATGTACGATAAAAAAACATCGCAGATTTAGTAAATAATGGATTTATTTTTCATCGGCTTTTCCCTCGACATTTTATCTCTCATTTATTAAAACTATTTAAGAAAGGAACCAATCAATAAATCTGATATATGCTAGTAAAGCGAGAAATACAAGAACGATACAAAGGGATTTAAGAAAGAAAAGAGAGGTTAGAATGATGATATAAATATAGCCGATATATCCGATAAAAAGATAAGTACAACATGATTGAGAAAGAAAGGAACACAAAAATAAATCTGACACGCGAAAAATATTTTCATTTTCCGAATATATTTGTGTATTGTGTGTATCAATTACACAGGACCTTTGAAAACTATGAAATCATGAACATCCACACAAATTAAAAACTACCACTGACTATCCACGTGTTAGTGATAAATTTATTTTTGCTTCATGAACCGTCGTTTCTTCGAGAAATGATTCTTTGCAATTTTTACCGGGAACTTCTTACTTCTACTTTTTCTTATTGATCACTAAAAAAGGTATTGATAGCAGATCCTCATCCAAAAAAAAAGGTTTGGCCGAACGAATTTAATAATTTTGCCCGAAAATGAACTCTCATGTTACATGATTGTGCGAAATTCAAATCAGACCATTTTCAGTTGTGGTTTTTTTTTTCTTCAATATGGTATAAAGAGGTTATGAATCAAATATATATATATGTGTTTTATTTGTGTTCTTGTAACGAATAAGTGAAACGGGTCCTTGTGATTCGTTTCTAATGTAATCAATAATAAGGATCACCCTCTTAGCATCAGAATGGTATTTGCTCTTACACGATTTCGATGATATTGTACCCTTTATTCAAATATTTTCATTATAGATTCTAAGAATGTCAACATTTGGAACTCAAAAAGAAAAAAATATATAAATAAATCGGTAATATCAAAATAGGTAGATCATTCTAACTTTATTTGTTATTTATTTATTTATAATAATAATTAATTTACTTATTATGTTTTAATAATTAAGTGAATTAATATAATCTTTTAAAATTATTTTGTTTATTATTTAAAAATATTTATTCTGATTTACTTTTATAAAAAATTAAACTAAAAATAAATTATAAAAAAAAAAATCTTTTATTATGATTTATTAATTTAATTAATAAAATGAAATTTTTAAAATTAATTATTTTAAAATTTTTAAATATTTATATAAATTATAATTTTTATATAATATTTATATTATTAATACTAATACTTATTTTTATTAAGAAATTGATTTACCTATTAATAATCTAAATGATAAATATTTTTTTACTTTAAAAATAACTTATTTTCAATTTTATCTTTAATTTAATTTGCAATATATTTATAAATAAAAATAAATTTTAATTTGATTAATTTTCTAATTATTAATATAAAATAAAATTTATTATATAATTAAAATAATTTACTAATTTATTTTTACATATATAGCATATTTATTTTTATATAATTATTTAATATAAAAATTAATTAGATAAATTTTTCTTTTAACTTAACAAATGATATAAAATATCATTACAAATTATAACTATCTATTTATAAATTCTGTTTTTAATATTGACATTATTTTTATTTATAAAGATTTTTTTAATACTTAGAATTAATTTAAAATTTATATTAATTAAATTAGAAATATAATATAAATTTCTTGATTAATTGATTATTAATTTAAAAAGTATATATAATACTTAATTCATAAATAAAAATATAAAATTTAAATGAATTGTTTTATTAATATTGTTAAACTATTAATAATATTATTTTTAATTTAATTGCTTAGTAATTATATTTTATATTTTAGATATATTTATTTCTAATTTTATTTATTAAAAATAAATCAAATATTATTTTATATTAATAATATTAATTTCTATAAATACTATAAGTGTATCAATAATATGTATATTGGATTTTATTTTGTAATTTTAAATTAAAAATAATAAAATTAATAATATTATAAAAAATTAAAATTTAAAATTTTTAATTAAGATAATTTTTTCTTTTTTTTAATTTATTATTAAATATAAAATAAAGATCTTCAAATAATTTTAAAATTAATAATAATCTTTCAAACTTATAAGATAATTAATAATAATAATAATGATTTTTAATTTTATAATTGAATATTTAATAATTGAAATTGCAAAATAAAATTCTAATATATATTTTCTTATATTCTATTTCATATATTATATTAATTATAATAAAAGTTTTAAATTTTTTCTGATTTAAAATATAGCTTTTCAATTATTTTAAATTAATATTTTAATAATTTTAATAATCTTGATTATTTTTATTAAACTATTTATAATAATATATATTATTAAATTTCTATTAAAAACTTATATTTAATCAATAATTCTATATTATTAAATAATACTTTACATTTTTTTAATCATTAAATTAATATACTTTTTACTAATTATTATATTATAAATTTACTATTTAATAAAATTATAGTTTTTTACATTATTTTTATACAAACTTTAAATTCAATAATATAATCAATTCTTTTATTTTATTTTTTTAATATTTTTTATATTATTATATTTATATCATTTAATTATTAAAATCCATTATTAATTATTTGATTTTCTAATCAATTAAAGTTTTAAAAACTTTAATTTTTCAATTCAACTATTAAATAAAATAATAATAATTAATACTATTATTTTTTTTAAAATGAAATAATTTTTTTAGTTTAAATTTTACTCTTTTTTAAAACTAATACTTTTTTTTGAATGATAAATAATATTATTTATTAAATATTACAAATACTATTTTTATAAAATATTAATAAAATTACTCTTTAGTAATAATTTAATTATATAGGTATTTTGTAATAAAAAAAAAGAAAACTACTAAAAAAAATATTTTTTAAGTTAAGATTAAATCTAAATTTATTTTATTAAAAAAATAATATTTAGCTTATAAAGTAAATATTTTTTTAGTAGTTTTCTTTCTTTCTACTATAAAATACTTATATTATTTTTATGTTTTTTACAAATTAAATAAAATTTTAATAAATAAATAAAATAATAATAAATTTAAAATAATAAATATAAGTAATTAGTTATTTTTTTTTGTTATTAATATATTATTAGACTTGTCTTTTTTTACCTTTATAGATTTTAATTAATTTTATTATAATTTTTAACTGAATCTATAAAAATATATAGAAAATCTTTTACTTTAAACTTTTGGTAAGTATATATATATATTTTAAAAATATTAAATTAATATAATTTAATAAAAAAAAATAAATAAATACAGATTGTAAAATCAATCAAATTTCAAGAATTTTTATAAATTTTTCTAAAATTCATTATTTTATTTGAAAAAAATTCTCTAAATATATTATTTATGTAGTTAATAATATTAGTTTAATAATTTTTATTTTACATTTATATTTTTATTTTTAAATTTATATATTTTTTCGAAAATTTAATTTTTACATTATATATATAATCAACTTTTTTAAACATATTTCTTTTAGAATTATAGTAAAAAATAAAAAAAAAATATGTATTTAAAAAAAGTATATATTTAAAAAAAATGCATATAAAATGATTTGATTATAGTATTTCTTTATTAAAATAAAATCATTAATTAGTTTTTATATCAAATTATTAAATATATTTACTATTTTAAAATAATTTTAAATATTATTTTTGATAACTTATAATATCTGATATTTATATATTAAATAGATAAATATTTAATATTTTATAATTTTAATTATCACTATTTAGAATAATATTTAATAAATACTTTTATTAATATAATTCTATATAGAACTATTTCTCTAATAGTCTATTTTACAAATTATAAATCTAGTATATTGAATATAATACTTTAAATAATATTTTGTAATAGTTAACTATAGAGTAAAATAACTTAATTATAATTACACAAATATATTTTAATATGAAAATGATCTGTGTGAGATATGTCTAATATATGATATTATTACTTCTTACACAGTAATAGTAGTAACTAGTTTTATATCATATATTAGTATATAACTACATATTAAATATTTTTTGCTAATACTTGAAATTTTATGAAAATGGAAACCTAATCTAATTCTATGAGATTAAATTAAATTTTTGTCAAATGAGTCTTAGAAACTAATTTTAAATATATTTAATTATAATAGCATTTAAAGATCTATATTTACTCTTAGAAATGAAAATGTTAATAATCAATACTAAAGCCTAATATGAAAATACAAATACAAATTTATAATCTTTAAAGTATAACATTAAATTGTATATAATTAAGAGCACTGGTTATGAGAAAACTATGTAGGAGAGAATTAGTATATAAAATTTAAACCAAAAGTCATATGTATAAGTTATACTAAAAATAGAAAATTAACATATGTATTATATAGTATTTCTATTTTTATATATAATTTATCTATTTTTAGTAATTATTTGTGCATATTTTATGCTATATAATATATGCATAAGAAAATAGGGATTGGCGTCCCTAGTTCAGTTAGTAACAACTGAGCTCTTATTGTGGATTATACTGCGATAGCCACAGGTTCAAGTCTCAGCTGAAGCATAAAACTAGATGATTTTCATAAGAATTTCATATGTAACTGAATATGTGGGCGTATATACTAATATGCGTTAGAA
>CAJVPP010002331.1:0-15267 GCA_910592005.1 Funneliformis mosseae
TATTTTTTTTTAAATTCAAATTTTATTATATATGATTACTTATTTATAAGATTTGTTAATAAATTACTTTTAATTCTTTTTAATCAAAAATTTTTTAAATTTATATTCTTATATATTCACTTTATTTATAATTAATTAAAGTTTTTAGAAATATTTAAAAAATAATAATATTAAAAAAATATACTTTATTTTTTTAAATAATATAAAAAATAGATTTTTTTTTAAAAAATTTATTTTTTGAAAAGATATAATTATTTTTAAACTTTTTATTTAGAATTATACTATTTTATCTTATTAAATTTTTTCTTAAATTTTTTATAAAGAATTTAAATATTATAAATAAGATTTTTATGATATTAGAATATGATTTATCAGACTCTAAAGTACTATATTTTTTCTTTTAATTTATTAATTTATTTATAATTTAATATTCTAAATTTAATAATATTAATGTATAATTTTATCAAATTGTGACTATTAGATAGGATGTTTGAGTGGTGATTCTTTAAGTTTATGTAGTAAATCTCTGTATAAGTTAAATTTAAGCTTTATAATTTACATGGTAATATACTCTTAATAATACTAAAAGTAAAATAATTCAATTGATTCAAAGTTATAATGATATGTTTATTTACAATAAGAAATAATAAAGAAATAAAAAAATAAGAAAATAAAAAAGAAGATAAAGAAAACTAAAAGTGCTAAATATGAAAGAATTACTAAATGTGTATTTAAAAGTAAACTAAAAAAACTAAAAAAATGAACTAAAACAAACTAAAGTTTACATGATTTTATTATTTTCTATTTATACTAAATTTAATACATAAATAAATATAACAAATAAATCAAATATGTCTAATATATCAAATATATCCAATATGCCCTATTTATCTAATATATCAGTTATGTTAGATTTATCAAATATATCCTATATGTCAAATATGTTTGATATGTTTAACATTTGGATCTGCACTCTTCTGCGCTATGTTCATCAATTCAATCTGATTATATTACTTCTCACTTAAGATTTCTACTCTAGCAAAAAGATTCAAAGCTTCAATTACTAAAGCTTGATATTCAGTAATCTTTAAATGTCAAATCATTATCAAAGTAAGTGACTAAGTACCAAAAATTTGTTGGACTCCAAGATTTTTAAACAAATAGAAGATTCATATAACAGTTTGATAATAATATGTAGTAACAGTAGAGGCTTGTTGAGTTTATTGAGCAGGAGTAAGAGTTTCATCATCCAGAAGTCATTTTAAATAAAAAGAATTAATAAATGATAAAAGTTGATTATTTATGTATATTGATCATAAAAGAGCTCAGTAAGTCAATTGCACTTTTTGTGATAAAGTCATATTAGCATTATATGATTCTAAGATCTGAATATTTGTAGTTAATAGATCTGTTATATTTTTCAGTTATTCTAAAATAGTTTCAAAGTTATCTAGTATGACTATTTTAAATTTTATCAAATAGTTTCATTAAAGTCTTCATTAGGCTTATATTTATAAGAAATATGATTTAACTAATGATAATCTGTGATATCTATTTAGATCTTTTTAAATATAGTTTCAAGAGATCAGTATGTACTGGATTCCTTCTAACTCATTTATCTAAAGCATATAATTTGTATATATCAGATTGTATGATATCATGTATGTAAAACAGTCCATTAAATTTATATGTATAACTATAGTATATTAAACATTAACATCTTGTCTTTAATTTGATAATTTATTCCAGGATGACTTTTTTTGTAATATTCTTATTATTATTGTTGATATTGCAGAATATTTTATTATACATCAAGTTTCCTTTATTCTAATTAGGCAGAAATTAACTGATAATATTTATGTATTGCTTATGAAAGGTTACTTTTAGAAGAAAGATGTTGTAGCTATAAATCAATAGGTAACGTTACTTTTCTTCTATATAGTAATTTAAAAGATTCCAATTTGGTTGTCTCTTGCTGAACAGTTTGATAGGCAAATAAAGCTAAAGGTAAATATGAATTTCATTCACCTTTATGTTATTCTGCATATTTTGCTAAAATATTATAAAGAGTTTGATTAAATTGTTTAGTTAATCTATTAGTTTAAGAGTGGTATAGAAATGATAATCTATATTTAGTTCTAACAATATGCATGAATGCAGCAACTAATTTATTCTAAAAAGATGTGGCCTAATCAGTTAAGATTTCTCTTGATGTATCATGACGACAAATTATTTCACTATAAATAAACTATGCAGTTATTTAAGAGGTACAGTCAGAGGTTGCAGCAGCTTCTACTCATTTAGATTTTTTTTGCCATTGACATGTATTACAAGTTTTTATCTAATTGTCAATAATTCGATACATATTGGGCTAATAATACTTAGTGGCTATTTTATTGTAAATAATATCATGACCTAAATGTCCTCCTAGAGGTTCATTATATATATTGTAAATTAAAGTTTTAACTTTAATAAATTTTATGACTAATAGTGATTGTAAAGGTTGTTTCTGATTTAAACAATAGAGTTGTTGATTTGTAATAAAATATTTAAAGGATATTTTCTAATTTCGAGTCATTATGCAAGAATTGTATTTAGTAAATAAGTTAGGATGTTAAAAAAGTTATAAAATTAGTTGTAATTTTTTAAATCCATTTTAATTATTAAAGCTATCAGTCATACTGCTAATACTTAAGCTTTTACTTTATATATTGTTTATTTTTCTAAGTCATATTTAAATTGAAAAAGAGAGAAGTTAAGATAAAGCATTTATATTTAAATATATTTTTTCTTTTCTGTATCTAATTTTGTAAGGAAACTCAATAATTCTGATAATCTATATCATAAATTTTCTTAGTGATCAGGTTTATTAAATAGCCATTGTAATGCTGCATAATCAGTAACTAACTTAAATAGTTGATAAGTAAATATGATCTAAAATGTTTTATTTTCAAAATTGTAGCAAAATATTTCAATTCAGTAAACATATAATTTCGTTCAGCATTATTTAAATTTCAGCTAGCATATGCAACAATGTGTTTCTTATTTTGATTATCAAGTTGAGCTAATACCACTCTGAGTCCTATATATGATCTGTCAATGAATAGTAAAAACTTTCGTTTGAAATTTAGGTATATTAATTGATGCTATAATCAAACAATTTTTCAAATGCTTAAACGCTTCCTGTTAAGTTAAAATTCACACAAAAGGATTTTCTTTCTGTAATAATAAATGTAAACAGGCAGCTTTAATGGAAAATTCTTGAATAAATTTTTGATAATAGGAGGCTAGCCTAAGGAATCCTATAAGTTTTATGATATTTTTAGAAATTAAAAAATTCTTAATTTTATCAATTTTTGATGGATCTGATGAGATTCCTTATCTGCTAACAATATATCTCAAAAATGCAAGTTCTAGCTTGCAAAACTAACATTTATCCTTGCCAAGTTTAATTCTGCCTTTCTTAGTTTTTTAAAAATATGTTTCAAGTATTATATATGTTTTTTAAAGGTAGAAGAAAAAATAATAATATTATCAAGTTAGACTGCTACAAACTATCCAATTTCTTCCTTGAAAACTTTGTTTATTAATCTCTAAAGGTAACAGATGCATTTGTTAATCTAAATAGCATAACCTTAAATTCATATAACCCTTAACTTATAATAAAAGCTATTTTTGCTTAATCTTTAGCTTCCATCGTCACTTGCTAGTATCCACTAGCTAAATCTAAGGTAAAAAAATATTTAAAACATCCAAACATATCTAATAGATTGTTAATTTGTAGTAGTAAATATCCATCTCTTCTAGTAATACTATTTAGCTTTCTGTAATTAACATAAAAATATAAGCTTCTATTTTTCTTTTGTACTAAAACAACAAGTGAAGTCCAAAAACTTTCAAATGGTTGAATAAGGTTGTGTTTTAAATTTGATTAATTTCTTTCTTAATAAATTCTTATTTTAAGGGTGTAACTCTATAAGCTTATTGTTATATTAAAAAAGATTTTCTATTGAATATAATGATCATGCAAAATATCACCTGATCTGCATTTAATAATTACGATATGATAATTAACAGTGTATTATATATATGTATATTAAGAAAAATAAATAACAATCTCTAATAATATATTGTCAAAAGTTTTCTTTAAACTCTCTTTTTATTTACTTTAAAAGATTCTTTTGAACTCTTTTATATATAGTTTTTATAAATGCTTTTGTAAGTAATAAAATTTAACTTAATGTTAGAGATGTTTAATAACCTTTTGAATTTTTGATCTTTTTTTTATATATATTAAATTCTTTTCTAAAGTTATTTTTAGTATTCAAAACATTTAAAATTAATTTTATATAAAAATAAAATGTTTTTATTAAAATTTAATAAAAATTATAATTATAATGATTAATATTATATGTGCCATTCGTCAAACTACATCAAAAATATTGTCATAACAAAATGTTTTTTCCTTAAAGTCAACATTGTTTATAACACATATATTTCATATATTATCATCACGTAAATCCTTTCATTAGGATTATTTTCCAATTATCTTTCTTTTTCTAATTGCTTTTTATAACGTGCTATATGAGAAACCACATTAACCATGTATAATATAGCATATAAAGTTGAATGTAACTGTAGCTTTTAATATAAATTACTCATAACATGTGTCAACTAAATATTAATTCCAAGGAATGTTACTATAAGTATAACAGAAATTATAAAAGCTAAAATTTTAACTGCTTATATATTATCAAATTCTTTATATTCTTATTTTCATTGCTTTTATTTTTTTTATAACTTTTCACTTGTTATATTGGATAAGTGTTAAGAATAAAGATTTTATGCATTATATTTGAAAAACTATTCTAATATTCATCAAATATTAATGATGATTCAAGTTTCTTTTTTTTTCCTTTATTTTAGAATAAGATCTTCAAATTACTTTTCCAAACTCATTAGGATATTTTATAATTTTAAATTATGATATCGTTTTATATCACATAATTTTTTAATGTTTACTTTTTTAATTGTAAAGTCATTTTTATTACCATATAACTAAGAACTTATCTTTTTTATAGCGATATCTGAGATTCATTAAGTTTACATTCCTTTGAAACTTCTGCCTTTCTTTAAAAAAATTAACAATGGTTTTTGAAAGTTCCTTAAGTAAAATATCTTTAGTTAATTAGTCTGAATTGGTTGCTATATTTTATACTCATTTACTAATGAAATCTAGTAATTTGAAAGTATTATTTTTATGATATTTATTACAGATAAAAGATTTTACTCCTCTGCCTTTTCGCTAGAAAAAATGATATCCTTCAATTTTAAAACAAAATGAACAAATGTATCAAAATCAGGTTATACAGTTTGAAATTTTATAAAGTTTATTTTTCATAAATACTGAACATTCTTTTAAGCTAGAGCACAGAACTTACACATTATGTCCTATAACCTTTCAGGAATGATGTTTATAACTACCTCTACTAACAAAATACTTATTATTGTCACAAAAAAACACTGACGTAGATGTATTCAGCTTTTATTAATAGAAATAATGTCTTTTAAGTTATATTTATGAGCACTATCCTGATTCTAATTAAAATGAGATGAGCACATTTCAAGTAAATGCAAAGACCCTTGCCCATTCGCATTGACACATATTTTTACTGTATTATAATCTAATTCTTATACTTCCATTAATTATTTGATTAGACAATATGCATTATTTGTATATTGCTATATTATACTATTAATAATGTCAATGATTACACATTGATTTTCCATATTTCTACTATTACTATTTAACTCATAATCAGTGTTTTCATTATCATCTGTTAATGAGATCCAAATTGATTCTACCTTTGATTGTATATCAATGTCAGATCCAAACTAATCCACATGTACTTCTTCTTTTTTAAAATTGGTAACTATTGAAGTTACATATTTCTTTGCATAATTCATTGCAAATTCATCAAGGCAAAAGTCATGTGTTTTGTGATTATCATTATTTTTAGTTGTATGAGTAGTAGGAGTTTCTGGATGGTTAATAAAAGTGTCTGCATTGCTGTACTCTCCATCATCCAGAATCTTATACTTCTTATCAGGGTTATTAAACTTAACATCAGTTTTATTAATATATTTTTCCTTAAAAATTTGGGATGATTTTTTAGGATTGGCAATTACATAATTCATTTTTTTGTGAATATTATATATTGAGTATCTTTAAAAATAATATATTTAATAAAGATAAGTATTAAAGATATGATAAAGGTAATATTTCTATTATCTATAATTACTATATAATTAACAATAATACTTATGGCATTAAATAGGATACACATAACTTGTAAGTTAAAATAAACTTTGGTAAGAGTATTGTTTGTATTAAATGTAACTTCAAAATTTTTATTTTAAAGTTGGTTGTGAATTATCATTATTTATTTTTGACAGATAATTTGTTAATGTTAAAATTTCTTTTTATATCATTAAATGAATTTTATGCATTGGTAATAAATAATTTGTTTATATTTACATAAAAAAGGTAATAGATATTGATATATTGTGAATAATATATTTGATAATGTGAAAAAAAAATAATGAAAAATAATGAAAATCTAGCATATATATTATATAAGCCACTTAGATTGAGATAGACTAAGTTATAGTAGTCCTTTAAATATATAGTTTTAACAAGCACAAACTATGTAATAAGGCCTTCTGTTTTTATTATTATAATTCACAAAAAAAGATTGTTTATGGAAAAGAAATATAGACTTGAACCAGAAAAATAGTTCTCTATAAATATGAAAAAGTAAAAATTGAAGGCGTCAATCCTTATAGTAAATGCAGTTGTCTTCATCAATGGGAGACATATTACGTAATTAATAATGTTTTCAATAGCAGTATGTCCTAATTGTAACAAGTTACTTGCAAATGCATTTTTATTAGCCTGCAAAAACTGTTATAAGGTTTTTTGCTATATTTGATCTAAATATACATACAAGTTAATTTTTGCTGATACTTCTTTAGAAATATTTTATAATAATTACCAGTGTACCTATTTCTTTTGATACAGTAAACAAATATCATTTACTTGATCAAGTCGTTTATGATACCAGCATCTATTTTCAGAATCTTATCAGTGTAATTTCACTTAGAATTTTTAGGTGGTTGATATTAGAATTTTTGTTTAAGACTTTTAAAATATTGAATAAGTTTATTTTTAAATTATTACTTGCGTAGGATTACTTTAGCTAGAATTAGTTCTTCTTCATTATCTTCTAATATTATATGGGTAGATTGCTAAGAAAATCAGATTCCAAGAATTTTTTAGCAAAATTGAGATTTTATTGCATTTTAATTTTTGATATAATTAGATTAAAATGTATTAAGCTTTTAATTTTAGTCAAAAATTTCTTAGAATCTGATTTTCCTAAAAACACTTTCATATAATATTATTATATAGTTAGTTTTTTGTTCTTATATTCATTATTCATAGAACTTATAGCAATGGATGTAGATTGTTAGAATTTATCAAATTGAGGTTTCTTCTAACAAGTTATAGAGATTTGGTATTCTTGCTGATTTTATTGAAAAATAAAATTTTGATAGTCCCAATAAAGTTATCTATAACATTTTATTAACCAATCATTCTCAGCTACAATATAATAATTATTGGATTCAGTTATATTAACATCAATAGAAATTTCTATATTATCAATTTGGATTGGAATATTAGTGACCTTTTTCAAGGGTCATGAGCATTTACCTTGTATATTAATCATTATAATCATTGAAGGATCTTCAATTTTTCTATCTAATTGTTATAAAATCTTTTCGACATAACACTTTCAGCAGAACCTGAATCTAAAATTAAATAAATAAGTTTATTATTCACGAAAGCATAATAATATTAACGTGCAATCCTTGCAAATTACAACAGTTAAACAGGATGTTCGAGCGGTTTATTCTTTTTAATTGAGCAGTAATCTTTCAACAGTTTAAAAGTTTTAATGCAAACGATTTATCAAAGTATTTATATTATCATAATGAGTTACGATTCAACAGATTGCCAGTAGTATATATTTGTAAATATTGTGTTTATTCACGAATAAAATAATAATAAAAAAAAGAAAAGAGAGTAATACTAAAACTAAAATGTAATGCGATAGGCCTAGTTGCCTCTAAACTGTAATGTAATGTGATAGGCCTGGTTGCCTCTAAACTGTAACGTAATGTGATAGGCCTGGTTGCCTCTAACTGTAACGTAATGTGATAGTCCTTCAGGATTAGTTACCTACGTCGGCTAATAATATCTCACTCACTGCTAAAACTACTCAAGCTACCTTCTTCCCCTTTTACATAAATTAACAAGTTACCTATTTATATAAAATATATTATATAGAAAGATATAACGAATATATCTAATATGTCAGCTATGTCTAATATGTCAGTTATGTCATATATGTCTAACATGTCTAATATATCAACTATATCTAATATGTCCAGTATATCAAATATATCAAATATATCAAATATGTCTGATATATCTGATATTTAGATCTGCAATATACTGCGTCACGTTCGTCAATCCAATCCTGTTACAATATCAATATTTTAAAAATTGAATCAAATAAAAAAAAAATGCTATATAAATAAAAATAAAATCTTTAAAAAATTTTTGTAAAAAATAAATAAAAATTGAAAAAATTAACAATATGAATAAATTAAATAAGTAATTAATTTAAATATATAAATATATTTATATTAATAAAATAAAAAGTAAAAGTAATTTTTAATAAGTTCTATAATTAAAGATTTTAATTTTATAAAAATTTAATAAGTATTATTTTATAAATTTATAAATTATATTTAAAATTATTAAGACAAATATTTTTTCATGATAAAATATATTTGAATTAAGAAATAATAAATATTTATTATTAAAGTAGATAATTTTAAAAAATAAAAAAATAGTATTAATATGTAATTTTGCAAATTATAACAGGTAAACCAAAATATTAAGGATTAATTCTTTTTAACTTTATGTAATAAAGTATATAATTTGTACTAAATAAAATTTATACTAAGTATTTATATTTTACATATGATTACTAATTACTAGTGATAAATTATACAAAGTTAGTAATTTAATGATAAGATATAATAAAAATTTAAAAAAAAAAAAAAAAAAAGAATAATAAAAAATATAAAAGAAAATATTAAATTAAAGGTAAAATATGATTACTTAAATATTATTTGTAGTCTAAATATACAAAAGAAAAATTATTATGAGAAATCTATACAAGAAATCTTAAATAATTAAGTTTTATATATATTTTTTAAATTATATAAAATAATTTGTTAACTATTTCAATTATATCAATTAAATTAATTACATTAAATATATTAATTAGTCTAAAATTTTAGTGTAAAATTATATATTTTATATAGTATAACTCAAGATATTTAAATATCTGTTTGTTTAATAATTAAGTCAATACTGATTGGCTTTTGCAATATTTTTTTTTAGTTAAAATCATTTTGAATTTAACAATAGTTACTATTCTCTAATTATATTAAATATATTAAATATATTATATATATTGATTATATTAATTATATTTATTATGTTAATTATTAATACTGTATTATATAGATTAATATAATTATTTTTTTTTAATATACGGTAGCTTTGCACAATCTTTATTAAAAGTAAAGTAAAATTTTATAACATTACAAATTACAGAAAAGAGAATATAAAAATTTCTATTTAGTTAATAAAACTAAATCAAAATCAACCTTACACTATTTCAGACTAACCTATTTAAATTAAATTAAAATAAGTTCAACTATCCAATATAGGAGTGTAGTTGCTATTGATCTAAAAATTTGATCAGTTTATATTAAACCTATAAGAAAAGATAAATAAGGTAAAATAATGAAAGAATGTGAATTTGATGAGAAAAAGCCAGTATTAATAAAATATGATTTTTGATTATTAAGTGATATATTATTATTGAGACTTTCAAATTATTTGATGATAGTATATCCATCAAGCCAAAGGTTTTTTACTTTAGAAAATGCGTAATGATAAGTAGAGAAGAGAAGTCCATTTGTTAGTTAAAGATTATTGATAAGATAATGGATTTTGTTAAATAAGAGGGAAGGTACAATTTCTTTGATCAAGTTAATAAAGCTAAAGGAACTGAGTTGATTATTTAAAAACTAAATGTCTATATTATAAAAATTAAAAAAATCATGAGTGTCAGAAGATAACATAGTTAATTACTGAGTGAAGAATTGTTTAATAAAGGATATAATATCACCAATTTGGTATTCAATACTATTACAGATTCAAATGTGATCAAAATTTTCAAAAATAGACGAACATTTAGAACAATTTTATGATATATTATAGAAATTTAGATGTTTTGTCTTGAGTATCTCTAATGTAAAAAGTAATTCAAACATGATTTTGATTCTAAATTTATGGATAAATGAGGCTTTAAAAAAGGTATATGAATGATTTTTGTTATCATTAAGAATAAAGAATATATACAGCTAATCAATATCCATTAAATTATATTTATAAAGATATGGTAGTAGTTGAACATTATAAAAATTAATTGATCTGAAGAGGTCTTTCACAAAGTGTCTTGGTAAAGTAAGTATAATATCATCATAAAAATGTTGATTATATTGATATTCTAAGAAACTGTTGTTTAATATAAGGTAAGAGGTATCCGTTTTTGCTAAAACATCAATTGTATTATTATAATAATCATCTGAATAAACTTTGACTTTATGGAAATTGATGGAAATAGATTTATCTCTAATTAACTTTATAACAAAAAATCAAATATAGTAATAGGAGATTTTGAATATAGAGTTAAAGGTTGGAAAACAAGTAGAGGAATAGTTCATTTTGTCAAAGGATAAAATAATATTTTGTGAATCTATATAGATATCAACAGAGGTATTCATAAGAATTACATATAGGGCAGAAAATATAGCTACTAATTCTTCTAAAGAAGATGAAGGTTGAAAAAGAAAAATGTAGCATTAAAAGAAAGTAAGAGTTTAGATGAATCAGATTGCAACTAGGCTACGCCTATATAGAGTGAGAAATTACCTAAATTAATAAGAAATCATCAGTATAAAATGATAGGTTAGTTAATCTTAAGAAATAATCTTTTAATTATTTAAATTAGCGAGAATATCTATATTAAAAATTTGTTGAGAAGAAATGGAAGAAGGAAATAAAGGTACAGAAATATTAAGTAGACTATTTATAACTAAATAGTAATTAAATAAAGCAATTTCGTATATTATATAAGGAGAAAATGAACAAATATAACCAATATTTGAATAATAGAAGCTTTAATATTAGCACAAAGGTTCAAAAAAGATCATAAAATAAGCTATATATTTGTTTCTTATATTAGAGAAAACAAAATTAGAGACTTCATTGAGCAGGTATTTATTATAAAGTGATAATAACGTTTTTCAAGTGAGATTAGAAAAGACATTAAAATATTGTATATAGATAATATCATTTTCAATTTTGAGTACTTTGCTAATTATAGCAGAATGAGAATTTAAATGTTAACCTATTACAAAATGTGTGATATTTTTAATATAAATAGGAGGATTGAATAGATATCATTATCATATGAACTATAATATTATGGAGAAATGATTCTTATATTTAGTGATAATAGAAGAATTGATTGTAATTTGAGAAACTATAAAGGGGTTTTGAGGGATTGCTAATTTAGCAGAGAAAAATTTGAGATCAGATAAAGTAAAAAGTGCTATACCATCTAATGTTATAATTTGATCAAGAAACATGAGTAGTTTGTTTTTTAATTTTGAAGCAAAGTGTAGTAATCTGTCTTATTATAAATATCATTAAGAGGAAATTATTTTTCTAGTATGTAGTTGTCATCAGCATTACTATTAGAAATAGTAAGTTTAAATGATTTTATAACAGATAGTAAAGCGGACTACTAATTTTTAAATTTGAAAGTATTATCATAGAGTCAAAAAGCCAAAGGTGATCTAACAAGTCATTCGTTATATTAAAGTAATCTAGAACAAATTTGAGACATTATTTCCAATAAATCTTTATCATTGATGAGTTTAATGAAATTGGAAAATTTTGCTTATATTTGTGTTGAATATAAATATGTAATATTATAAAATAATAATGAATAAATAATAACCGCAAGTATACTTTTTGACAAATATAAATTTGATCTGAAAAGATTTCTGTAGGATCCCATGATCTGAATACAGAATTTGTAATCAAAAAATGTCAGTTGAATACAATATAGAATTCTTAGTAAAAAAACTGAATTAAAGACTATTTTAAATTGTTTATCTATAAGAAATTTCTTTTGATTGTTAAAGTAGCATTGAAAATTTCATTCTTCACTTATTATCTTATAAAAAGTTTATTTAGGAAGAGAAAAATTCATATACTGAAGTAGCAAGTAGATGATTTTAGATCTATTGATTTAATCTATTCTTCATTATATGCTAGTTGAAAATGAACTAGTAATACTATAAGTTCTGAGAAGAGTAAGACAGATTTATCCTAGTTGACCAGGATACTATTAAGTTGGTAAAAGTCATCAGTTATTGTTAAAATTGACTTAAAATATCCTTAGATTTACTGATCTATAGAGTATCATCCATATAGGCTAAAGTGGATACTTGTACTGATAAAGAGGATGGTAAGGTGTTACTAATACTTGGATGCTATTTAGCTAACATATTATAACCAAAAGTGATATTTTAAATTTAATATAATTAAGGATTGTAATATATACATCAAAGGATCAGTAAAATAATTTCACTTTGATCAATACTTGAGATAACTGAATAGTGATCAGTATTTCTATAAGTTGTTAAAATTTGATTAAAACAATTTGAAAATAACAAAATAATAAAATAAAAGAAGGAAAGAAGAAGTTTTAAATGATTAAGAGTATGAGTTAACATAGTAACATTAACTCTGTCATATATTTTTGACATATTCTAAAAAAGAATCTAAAGTTGCTTGCTCTTGTGAGAAAGATGGTTATATTTAATATTATCAAGAATATGTATTATTTAAATGTAAAATGAAAAGATAAACTAGCAAAGTTATTTTTTTGTAATACAGAGTTTGTGAATAGAATATCTAACAGTTATTTGTTAATGAGTTTTACTATAGCTTTACAAGGGTATTCTAATAGTATTATAAGTCAAATGTTATTCAAATTGTATTCTCATAGTTTAGGTTTAAGAATTGGATACACAATTATTAAATTCTATCAGTCAGGCATATAAGAGAGTTTAAGATAAGTATAAATAAAAATTTACAAAGTATATTTCAATTTAGAGCCCAAATGTTTTAGCATTTCATTTGAAATTTCTGAAGGATCAGGAGTTTTGTCATTAGGTAATGTTTGAAAAAGTTTGTATTATTTGTATTTATTTAGTAGATTTATGAGGTTGTCATACAGTCTGATGCAAAAGTCTTTGGACAAATATTTTTCAACATAACTTTATAATAACTGTGCCAAATCATATGGTAAAATATTTATTCAAAAGCAAAAAAGCAGAAGATTTTATTAAAAAAAAATTAATAGGAAATGCGTTTCCCATTTTTCTCAATTATAAGCTTACATCTCTTTTTCATTGAATTAACTAGACTTTTAATAATGTCCTGTGGAATTTTTGACCATTCCTCCTTCATAAAATTTTCCAAATCCCCAATATTTTGTGGTTGTTATATCTCCACGTTTCTTTTAAAAATTGCCTATAAATTTTCTATAGGGTTCAAATCGAGACTGTTAGATGCCAGTCCATAATAGCTAGAACTTTTCTTTGCAGAAAATCCTTAGCTACATTGCTTGTATGCTTAGGATTGTTATCTTGCTGAAGGCACCAATTATTACGTAGCATCATCTTGATCTCAGGAAGATGCTTTTTTATTATTTTAACATAGAATTGCCCAGTCATATTCTCTTAGAAGCAGTAAAAACTGGTTTTACCTTGAATACAAAATTCACCCCACACGTTAATTCTTGTTCAGTTCTTTAGGATGCGACAAACCAGTTGTTGACCTTATACTAATATTCCACAGTGTTACTAAATAACCAAAAGAATGTTTCGTCTGAAAAAAGAGTGCAATTTCAGTCATCATTCATATAGTTTTGGGTCTATTCTATATGTTTCTATTTATGCAACCTTGTAAGCATCGGAGTTGCAATGGGTTACTTCTTATCATAGCCAAGGTTGGTTAAGTGCTGTAAAACTGTACTATAGAATACGTTTACACTCTTTAGCAACAATTTGGATGCTAATTTTCTAGAAGAAACTGCTGAATTTCTTTTAATATACTGCCCAAGAGCTTTTGAGCTCTCTGAAGTGATTTTTTTGGGGCGACCAGGACGTTTTTTGTGAATGATGCTTTCAGTTTTTTTCAATTTTGTCAAGTTAAAATATATTGTGGACTTTAGTATATTTGTTTTATATCTTATTTCGGCTGCATTCGTAATTTCAGAATTCCACAAATGTTGAATGAATTGAGTCTACGCAGTCTTGTTAGTAGTCTTTATTTTGTTGCTAAATTAAAAAAATTTTTTCTAAGACAAAGTTGACAATTAAAATGCCAATTAATTGTCCAGATGCCATATTTTAAATGTTTAAAATTTAACCTGATTTGGATTTAAATTGGCTGATCTATGTGACTTTTAATTTTATTACTGATCGTCTAAAGACTTTTGCACCAGACTGTAAATTTGAGGATTTATTGATTCTATTAGTTTATATTATTACTTTCATTCATCAGGAAATGATACAAAGTAGTGCCTAATGCCAGTTGTTTATTGAAAATATCTGTTAGTTTCACATTTGACATTCTTAGCTAATGTAAATAAACCAAGATTATTAAGCGAGTTATCAATACATCTATTAAGAATAATTGTATATCTCTATTTAAAGGTATACTCCGGTGAAATCCGTTCAATCTGTCATCTGATCTGATCAAAAAATGGATCATTCGGATTATGAATAAATGGATCGCAGATAATTCGGATGTGATCCTTGAATAATATCGGATTGAGCAAATGACCGGATTGATCAGATAATCCGATCATTTTATTTTATTTTTTTTTTTTTTTAAAAAAACAAAACCACCTTATTTTCTTTAGGATCGGACATGGACATGGACATGGACTTGAACTTCAGAATTTAGGATTAAAAGGT